>CAUYPO010054934.1:0-64891 GCA_963574435.1 Cheirogaleus major | reverse complement strand
ACAGTGTGAATGCACTTAGCACCACTGAACTGCACACTTACAAATGGTGGGCACGGTAAATTCCGTGTTCCGTGTATTTTACTGTGGTTTAAGAATCCCCTCATTTTTCTGTCCACCCTCCCTGGGCCACGTGCCCCCGAGCGTACTCCCAGCCGTCTCCCCAGGGTGGGAGCAGCGGCCAGCCACAGATGCCGGTGGACAGGCAGAACTGGTGCGGTGGCGCCTGGCAGACGGGTGTCATCACACTATCCTCCCGGCTTCTGGGCATCATTGAAAATCCCCGTTGCAAAAAGTTAAAACGTGCATTGGGATAAGTCAAGGAAAGCGAATCGGGACGTCGGCAGCCAGGCCGGCAGATGGGCCGCCAGAGGCAGTGTGAGGACCATGAGGGAGGGGGAGAGACCACAGATGTCACTCGTCACTTTCAGCCTCGCCCACTGTTGGGGCTGAGCGCGGCACACGCTCCCCCAGAGCTGTACGCAGCCAAGGGCTCCGCTGGCACCAACGGGACGAGAGCGCTGTGGTCAGCAGTGTTGGGGTGACCGGAACATACCGGGGGGGGGCACCGAGGGAGGCTGACGTTCTGGTCAAGAAGTCGCCACACGGTCGCAGGGAGCAGGCTCGGGGCAGGTGGTGAGGGCAGAGTGGGCCGGGGTGCGGACCCCAGTCTCACTCCGACCCTAGCAACTCGCGGATGAGACGCTGCTTCCTGACACGCCCTCCCGCGCCTGTCCCCAGCTGGCCCAGGAAGGACCACATAGGACTCTGGTTTCTATTTACTTAATAATTGCTCCCCTGTAATCGCAGAGGGGAGACGCTCTTTCATCTGATTAGCATAATTCTTTCTTAATCTTTTTACTTTTTTAAATTGTTGCCACAGCATCTAGATCTCTCTTTACCAAAGGGCCGAAACGAAGGCTCGGTCAAGCCAGTCCCTTGTCTAGCCCTGGAGCACAGACAGGAGACAGAGGCTTCCCTGGCGTGTGGGACGCGGCCTCCCTGGCACTCTGACGAGGGAGCGGCGCGGGTGCCATGGGGCCGGGGCCCGGTGCCGGGGACTCAGTGCGTCCACCGGGTTCTATCCTGAGGCCGAAGTGTCCAAGTTTCCAGTAAGACGCGGAATTCCAAATGGCAGTACCGTGCAGAGGCCAGTGCAAATGGACCTAGTGACTCTGGTCTCGGGGCCTCGCTCTTGTCTCTTGGTCGCTCTGGACAGTCAAGAGGCTGCGGGGATCGCTCCGTGTGTGTGCGCATGTATGTGTGTGGCGGCGCACGCACGTGTGCATGTATGTGGGGGTGTGTAACAAAGAAGATGTGTCTGTGACCTGAGGAATCGCAGGGAGCCACCAGATGGCACGAGGAACGTCTCGGCCCCGTGGGAGCAGCTCCCCCTTCACGTGGACCAGAGGAGCCCGCGGTTGCTGGGAAGACTGACAAAGCCATGGGAGACGCCGAGGAGACCGCGGCTCCCTGCTGGCTGCCGACTGTGTTTCATCTGGGGGGAAATGGAGGATGAGGAAAAGACAGGCACTTTCAAGACCCCACACAAGCTTTCTTGGGAGGAGGGGCCTCATCCAACGTTCTTTCAGCTCCAGGAACAACAGCACGAAGGAGGATCGGGCGCTGCCGAGAGGGAAGTGAAAACACAAAACCCCGGAACGATCCTTCCTGGAGTGTTTTCCAGCTGCCGTGCCCCCCACGATGTCTTTTTGGAGCACCTGAGGTGCTGCCAGGCTGCGAGTCGGAGCTGGGGACAGAGCGTGGCCTCGCAGACATGGCCCTTGTCCTCGAGCAGCCAGGAGACCACAGAACAGGTAACTGGGGTGGTTTTGCACAGAGCAGTCGTGCAGCCGGGTCTGGAGAAATGGGTGAGGTTTAGACAGGCAGAGAGTCAGGGGAGAGAGTGGGTTGACACTCCCAACTGTTTTCCTCACTCAGCATGTCCTCGCCTGGTGCCGCCCACCCAGCCTGTCCTTGGCTCCTCCTGCCAAGACTCCAACCCCAGTTGGACCTACCGTGCACCAGACCCCTGGGCTCCAGCCGCCTAAGCCCGAGCGGGGGCTGCAGGGGCCGCTTGCTTTCAAATCCCAGGGGCAGCCTCTGGCAGGGGCCTGATTTTCCTGAACCTGTGGTCGGAGCTGGCATTTGCATATGAGCTCTTATAAAGTTGGTTGAGATGTAAGTGTTATTTTTGATCTTGGGGAGTATGAGACAGGATGACAGCCAACTCTTAAACACAAGGGGGGAAACCACTGTCGGGCACACAATAGGCTTCTAATAATGAGCCTGTCCATCTCCATCAGCAAAACCAGATTTTTAGTTAAATGATAGGTTCGGATTTAATTCTATAGCAGATGAGTGTTTGTTACTTCATTCTTTAAAATAAGAGTCTCCTTTTTAGACCACGTCAATGAACCTCGTCTAGGACATCCGTCCCTCCCGTCTTTGGTCGGGGCCAGGCACCCAGTTCCTGTGAAAATTCACCTTTGCACTCGCTGGATCAGATACTGCTCTCTAGTTCTTTCTCTGGGGTTTTCTCCTTCACGAGATTGAAAACCCCCTAAATTCAAAAACCACCGCCTTCTTCCCTGCTGCTCCCCTGAGTACACACATGACACTGAGCCCACCAGAGGCTGACCAGAAGTGCTGGTTGAACCGGATGTAGATACAGACAGATTTTATACTGACCTTTTTCTTTTCTTGCTGTTCCAGTTTTCATTTACTGCCTGGCTGTTTTGCCAAAGTTAGCTCCCTATTACACATCATGACAATATTTTGCCACTTAACACATCACATGCCACTCAGGGGACACTGTCTCATGCACCCCTCAGTTTTCCGACCTTGACTCATCCACTGGGCTGTGTCTTCCCAACCCTGGTGACCGGGTTGATAAATGACAGCCTCACAGCGCGGACCCTGCTGGTCCCCCTTGCAGTGGGCTGTTGGGGAATCTCCCAGGCCATGCGGACAGTAACACCAGTCATGGGCTCACTCTGCGCCTTAATAAATTAAATTTACCATCTAATTTTGAGTGGGCAGGTGCTAACCAGGTTGAAGCTAAGGTGGCTTTGGAATCCACTTGTGTAGCTCCAGCCAGATGGGCAAAACCCACTTCAAGCCTGCAGCTCCCTGGACAGACTGAATCACAGACGCTTCCCCACCTATTCCAGCTGCACCGACCCCAGCCCTGCACGTGGAGGAGCTGCACAATGTCCCTGAAGCCAGGGAGACACAAAGCAAGCTTCTCCCCAGGGGACACAAATTAGGCAGGTGTTTCCCTGCCCGCATGAACCTTTGATCCGTCGGATTACTCAGCCACAGGACCAGGGAAGCAGAATTCCTTCTTCCTGACCTCTGACAATAGCTTCCTCTACACACACATTTCATTTTTAACAGCTGAAAACAACAATTTCCATCCATTCTTTTCCTCCAAGCTACTATTTTTGCCTAAATGAATGACAACCCAATTGATCACTGACCTCCTTGGGCCAGGTGGGGCAAGAGAAAGAAAACAGCTGCAGAAAAAGCGACGCTGGGCAGTTCAGGACAGCGGCACTACCATCGCTAAAGAGACATTTCTCCATCGAGTCCTCTAACTACTGCCTCCCGGTCGCACCCGGAGTGCGCAGGGAGCGGCGGGAAGCGGCTAGGGCTGAGGAGGGTGTGTGCACTCCCGCCTCGGGGTTTCCCTCTCCTGGCACAGACCCTCAGGCGATGGGGGAAGGGCAGTCTCCTACCAAAAAGGCCATGGGGCTCCGACTGGCGCCTCTCCGTGCTTCGGTTTTGGTCCTTGTGTTTCTTGTTGCCCCTGAGACTTCCAAAGCGCTTCATGGGTAGCTGTGGCCACAGGAGGGGTGGCAGGTGAACATATCAGGACCCGCAGAGCTGGTGTCGGCCCCAGGTGGCTGGGAGCCAGGAGAGATGCAGCATCAGCACGCAGGCATGGGGCACCCGGTGGCTGCGGCTCCCCAAAAGCTCAGCGTGGCAGCCCGTGAGCCTGAACGTCCTCACCGGGGGCCTTCGGACCACCGCAGGGTGGGCTCGCTCTCCGGGCCAGCAGTTGTGGGTGCACGCAGGGCAATCCCACCGCAGTCCTTCCTCTGGCGTCCGCGAGACTCCTGGGAGCCGAGCAGTCCTGACGGGCTGCACCTCCGGCCACAGCGGCGGGAGTGTCAGCCCGGCTGTCCTTAAGTAGGCAAGAAGCTGCCGGAAGCGCCGACAGAACCTCACAGGGGATTTGTTGATGTAGTTACGGTCAGCTGCTCACTGATACTCTTCAGGGTTTTTTTTTCTCTCCTTAAAATTAAAAGAGGAGGGAAGACCAAATAGGCAAAGGAAGCCCGAGCCCGAGAGTCATGTGCAGCTCAGCATGTCTCTTTAAAAAGACTGTAAAAGGAAACCACCCTGTACAGACAATTCTTGGCACCAATTGGCCGGAGCACATTCCCATTGTGACATGACATCACACAACTATTTTGATTCATGGGTTCCAGGGCCCCACGGGGTCAGAAGGCTCCGGCTGCTGCTGGTGGGGAAGCCACAAGTGCCCGGGCTGGAAATTGCTGGGCTACTTCGGCTCCTGCCCTGCTCGAGGAGAGCAGCCAGGCCGTCATTAAGGAGGGGACACGGTTTCCCCGGAGTTTAACGGAAGGTCTTCAGCCAATGCGTAATTTGAGCTCTGGACTTGCTGAGAACTGTGGAATGACAGGGCTGCAAGAGATTTCAGAGAGGATCTAGGCCAACCCGCTTCCCTTACAGGCGGGGAAACTGAGGCGGGGGATGGGGATGTGACTTGCCCAAGGTCCCGCAGCCAGTGGCAGAACCGGGACTGGCATTCTAACCTCCTTGACGCCTAAGCCAAACTTCTGATCTGATAAAACAAAATAAAATGTTTAGTCTGTATGTGTTTTACAACTAACAGAAAAACTTTAGAAGTACAAGACAGCATAAAAAATTATCAGCTGTTTTTGCTTCTATCTTCACTCATGAAAGGGAAGTTACCTGCTTTGGTACTAACCTTGTGACCTTGTGAAAGTCACCTCCCATCCCTGGGCCTCAGTTTCCCCCTCTGTGAACCAAGACGAGAACAGGTCATTTGAAGATTTAATCTAGTTCCGACAGCCTGAACTTCTAATGGCGAGGGAATCTGGGCGGATTCTCCCCAAATGACTGTCCACGTGAGAACAAGACCACGCCAGGCGGTTAAATCACTCCCACACCAAACATTAGCAGCCTGCATTCTCCTGGCCGCCCATTAGGGTGGGATAACATTCTGAACTGCAATGCCATCTGTTTCTTAAGCGTAGCTGTCATCAACCACACCGTGTCTGGACACGAGGGGGTGGGGCGCCCGTGGAAACACACAGCAACCTGCCGTTTGCACCTGGACCTCTGCTCGGGGGTCAGTCCCTCCACCCCCTTGAGTCTTCTGCTGTCCCAGCCTTTTCTTTTGCCCCTTTCACTTGCAGAGCTACAACGTCATTACAGTCACCGGCCACTCACTGTGGATCCCTGATGGCCCCCAAGGTGGGGCAACAGGTGGGGAAGAGACAAGCGCGGGGGAGGGTGTCTTCCTGTGGAATCCCCCGTCAAGCGGGCCGAGGCCATCGAGGGAGGTGTATGATTCTGCCCAGTGAGAGGGACCCTGGAATCTCAGCTCCTGCCCCAGATCCGCCACCCCCGCGGGGCCTGCCTCTGGCTGCCACCCAGGAAGCCAGGGGTGCACCCACCAGCTCTCTGCAAGCCTGCTGTGCTGGGCGTGGCTCTGGCTGGTTCTCACCTTCCAGACCCCACCGACCCGAAGAGCAGCACGTGGACGTCCTTGGCTCTGACCCCTCCTGCCAAGATGCACCCATCTGCCGTGCCCGCCTGGAGGACACGGCCCGACTCTGTCCAGAGTGGTCGCATAGTCATCCCATTGGTTAGTGGATCACGAAACCACAGTCCCAACTTCTCTTGCACCATTTCTACCAAATTCATGACTATCTGAGTGAAAACTCTTTGCCTGGCGCTATGCCGGATGCTGCAGGGCCAGGAAATCCCTTAAGGCCTGATCCAGCCCTTAGAAACCTGTCGGGTTATCCCCCGAACATGAACCCGTGGCCCTAGCCGAAGTGGCCTGGTTTCTCTCCTTAGAATTTTCTAAACTAGCGGCTTTCGCGCACACCGTTTGCCCTGCCTCGGGGCCCCTGGTCTCTACCTCTGCCTGTTTGAACCCTGTGAGACGCTCAGGCCCAACTCAGAGACCACGGCCTGGCCCACCTGAGTCCTCCCCCATCACTTCCGAAAGAGGCGGCTTTTCCCTCCTTGGGAGGCTTTAGCACTTCCCGTCTGCGTGTCGAAGTGGCCCTTACCACAGGGAAGACTGCAGCCCGAGAGGGTAGGGACCCAGGCCCCCCACATCGGGCAGAACCCCCACGCATCCAGCAAGGGCTGCAGGGGGGGCGCTGGGCAGCCCCTCCCCCGCTCGCGGCCCCTGCTCCCCATGTGCCGGCCGCGTGCGCTGCTCAGCACTCTCCCGCTCCCCAGATGCGCCAGGGGCCCCCACAGAGCCCACGGCAGGCACAGCAGGAGGGGGAGCTCAGGTGGGTTTGGGGTTTGTATCCCCACTCCCTGCAAGGTCACCTGGGCGGGCTGTGTCATCCCCCATCGGAAGGACTCTGCTCCTCTTGGGGACGGCCCCCCAACCCCAGTTTTCAGTATTGGGCCCGGGACCCTCCCCTTCATCTGTGGGGCACCTGCCATGCTAGCGAGTGACTGCGCCACTCGGGGGTTCCTGGCAGCCTGCCCACACCTGTGAGAGCAGTGTCTTCACTCGTCTCTCCCCCATGATCCTAAGTCCAGTGTTCAGATGCTCAGTTCCTTCCTCCTGCTGGGAATGACTGATAGAATCAGTGATCAAATATTTGTAGCAAGGGAGCATGAACGAACAAACAAAATAGGTCTTGCTCTCAAGGAAGTTGTAGACAAGTTGGAGAGACAAAGGTAATCTGATTTTTTTTCTTTTTTGAGACAAGGTCTGTCTCGCTCTGTCCCCTAGGCTGCAGTGCAGTGGCATCGTCATAGCTCACCGCAGCCTCCAACTCCTGGGCTCAAGTGATCCTCCCGCCTCAGCCTCCTGAGTAGCTGGGACTACAGGCACGTGCCACCGCATCTGGCTAATTTTTAAATTATTTGTAGAGACAGGATCTCGCTGTGTTGCCCAGGGTGGTCTTGAACTCCTGGCCTCAAGCGATCCTCCTGGCTCAGCCTCCCAAAGTGCTGGGATTACAGGTGTAGGCCATTGTGCCCGGCCAACAAAGATAATCTGTTAAACTATACTAGCTGCATGAAAAAGCAGGAATATGTGATCAGTGGGTTTGAGCATCACGGGCACAGAGTAGGGAGGTGGTTGAGGTCTGCACGGAGCTGCCTGCAGAAGAGGAGCCCGAGCTGGGCCTTGAGGGTGGGGGTTGTAGAGAAGAGGGAAGACCTCAGGCCAGGCCAGCACACCTATTGGGGACCCCAGTCTTCAGGAACAGCCACCAACTCCACCGCCAGCTGGGCCCCCCAACATGCCAGTGGATTAGCTCAGTTGTTAGACACAGTAGCCCAGACTTACTACGTTCAAACTCTGGAAAAGACGAAGTAAGTAGGTTTGAAGCTTAACATTTGGATTTCCTTTTTAAAAAAATTTAGCTTCCAACAAGAATTAAAATAGCTTCCCATTGAAAAATAAAACAACGAAACAAAACAAAACATCTTTAGGAAGTGATCACTGAGCAAGTATCCCAGTAAGGAAGAGGCATGTTCGATTAAAATGAAAATGGCAGTTTTTGTCTGAGCCAATGCAATATTCTTGTACTATATGATACGATAGGTCGAAAGAACATTTCAAAGTTTAGTGACTAAAAGTGAATGATTTTAAATTTGTGCAGAAAATAAACAGCCACTTGGGCCCGATGGCTTTGTATTAATACTGAAGTTTATGTGGCCATTCACTCAACAAGTAGTCATTAACCTCCGGCAAATGCACAGGACAGTTGTTGATTGACGGGATTAGGTGCTACAAACAATTCAAAGACATTCTTGTCCTCTAAGAACTATATTTTAATTAGTAAAACAATAACTCCCGTTTTCTGAGTGCCTACCATGTGCCAGGTGGGGTGCCGGTCACCTTACAGTCATTATTTTATTTCATCCTTCCCACAAACCAGCGGTGGGGGAGGGGTATAATTAACACCGTTTCGTCTAAAGACGAATGACTGAGCGTCAGAGAAGCAGCTTTTCCAGGATCACACAGCGGACAAGTTGGGAGAACATGGACTTGAACTCTCCTTTATCTGATTCCAAAGTTCCCGTCTTTCCACCGTGCTGTCCTTTCTCACATGCGCAGAGCAATGCAGCAGCAGTAACGCATGGTCGGGCATGTGGTGAGACCCCACGGGGCTGCAGAGGACCGCTGTGGCCGAGGGGATTTGGAAAGGAGAGCTTCTCTCTACGTTCTTTAAAATGCTGATCTTCGTGTCGGGAAATTTAGAGGCAGAAGAGAGAAGACCCATGTTTAAAAGTCTCGATTTGCGTTAAAGCCCCCCTTGCAAGACAGGCCAGGTGGGGGACGTCCCTCGACCAGCTGACCTGACCAGTGGCCTGGCCCATCCGAAAGGTGTTGTGGGCCCAGCGCAGTTCCCTGTGCAGCAGGACGGATCCCGGGAGGCTTTGGGTGGGAGAAGCTGGGAGCAGGCTCAGCGCGGCTTTAAGAAAAGCTAGGTGACGACAAACACGGCGACCTGAATGGCGGACGCAGACAGAACCCCAGCTACCCAGACACGGGCTGGGAACCCACTGAAAATGTTCTTCCCGGGGCGGCTGCGCCCGGGAGCAGAGAAGGGCTGCTGGTGACGCCAGCGACAGAGGTGTGGAAGCATCGGCATGCCGGCCATCCTGCACAGGCCGCCTCCTGGGTGGGGCGGGGGGGACCGATGCGTAGTGTTTGCCAATTTCCATGGTGTAAATACTCCACTCCTGGTCCTTTTCAGGGTGCCCGTGTGGCACGGACTGGCTTGCAAACCCCTGGGAATTTAACAATCAGCTCTCTCACCCTGGGGCTTCCTACTGGATTCACACATGCCTGACAGTCCTTAAACTGGGGACAAAGCTTTTGACCCCACTGTTAGAAACACTAGCCGAGGTGACACGCTCACACTGTGGGTTCTGTGGCTGAGGACCCTTTCTTCTGCATGTCTGCCTGGGGGCTGGGGAAAAAGGTCCACTCACAAGAGGACAGGGCCCTAACCACGCCCTTCTGCAGGTTCCACCAGCCAAGGGCCCAAAACGAGCAGAGGCGAAACCCCGCCACACAGTTGTGACTCAGCTCGCAGGAGTGTGTTCTAATGGAATGCTTTCCATGCTCGGGGTTTTTGTGGTTTTTTTTTTTTGTTAACAGGGAAGGGCTGAAAAAAGAAGGAACTAATGGCTCCCAAGAAGAACCATATTTTGTAATGTATTTCAAAAGGGCCAGGGCCTCTCTGGATCCTACTTTAAAATTCCCGCTCCTGGCTGGTGTGATGCCCCAAACCTGGAATGGGACCAAGTGACTGGGGCAACCGAGGTCCTTATCTCTTAGCATTTCTCCCTATGCCGTGAGGACAAGGCTGTAGGATGAGTTCCTCCGGCGGCTCAGGTAGGCCGGGTTGCTGCTCTGTGCTCTACGGTCCAGGTGGGGCAGCATGTCCTCTCCTCGGGGACACATGAGCCCGCTGCCATGGAGACAGGGGAGGCGGCTGCTAACGGCTTCCCTGCCCTCTGCAGGGCTCCAGCTTGGCCAGCCAAAGTCCACACTCACCCCGAGCTGCACCTGCTGCGGGCAGGGCTGTAGGACGCCCACGCGGGGTGGGTCTAGTTTGCCCCGATGCTCGGACTTTTACCAGGCGTGCCGGCCTCCCCACATCTGGATGCTGCAAAACAGCAGAAACCAGCCTGTCTGCCGACGGTGAGGCCGGGGCAGGAGACGCGAGGAAGGCGGTCAGGTGGACCGCAGATGGGCAGGGGAATGACCTCCAGCACCCCACGACCCGCGTGCATGGACGGAGGGCGCTCAGGCCTTATGCCGCATGCTGCGCTCCCACAGCCCTGAGGGGCAAGGCCGCCCCGAGACCCTGGCGACCCAGAATATGCCGGTAAACCATTTAAGCACTGGAGGTTCTGCGCTGGTGACGGGGAAGGCCCTGTTCCCACAGCATGGGGAAGTGCAAAGACACGAAGGCGCCCATTGTCCCTCAACCTGGCTCTATTCTGGCTGCAGGTTGGAGCCCCACCCGGGCCTGTCACCTTGTAGTCTCTGGTGCAGACACCGTGGTTGACGCCGGCCCGTGCACGCGCAGTTGTGCAGCGGCAGGGGAGCCTGAGAGCTAAGGTCCCCAACAGGCCGGCAGGCCCCAAACCCTCCTGCCAGGCGGGCCACGGAATACGCACAGGCTCAATCCCCTGACGGCCGCCCTATCTCCGACTTCCTACTAAATTAAAGCCAAATTTTAGAAAAGACCCCGAGCCTTTTTTTATCATTGAAGCCACTTGGGGTGTTATTTGCAGCCACAAACGGTCTCACTGCGGGCGTCCCTAGGGACCTGGATGAGAGGACAGTGGCTGAGACTGGGTGCAGGCACCCTCCCTCCACGCACCTGCACTCACCGGGAGACAGGCGCTTCTCACCCGGGGGCAGGGCTGGGGGGCTGTGGCAGGAGGAGCCCCACGCGTGCAGAGCTGACTCTTCCCAAGGCCCCTTCCTGGCTCTTCCCAACCATGCTGAGACGGGGGCCGACTGTTACTATTCAATTGAAGAAATAGAAAGAAACAGGGGTTCAGAGGCACTAAATGACTGGGCCAGGATCCCATGGGGATCCCGTGGGAGGGCTGGGGGCTGGGGTGACACCGGCTCTACTGCTCCCTTATCCGGGGCATTCAGGACCCCGGGCTGCCTCCTCCCCGTCGCTGGAGCGTTGGAAAAGCAGGTGCAGACGCAGCAGTCGAGAACGCGCCCTGAACCTCTGGGCGCCGCGAGACAGTACCTGAAAAGCACCCAGATCCCTGCGCGGCCGAGGTCCAAAGCAAGCCTCATTATGTAAGAGGGCATGGGTCCTCTCTGGCCTGGGAGCGGCAACGCGAGTTAGCACATACTTGCTGGAGCTCTCCTGCCGGTTGCAAAACACTGTGTCATATTTCACGGAAAGTTCTAAAGGTCACCGCTGCACTTGACTCTGAGCGAGACTGCCGCGCGCCTGGCCGCGGCCTCCCCGGCCTTCCGCAGGAGGTCAGGAGCCGCAGCTGGGCAGGCCCCCGTGCGCCCCCGAGCCGCGCTCAGCCCAACGCCCAGGTCTCACCGGCCTTGTGGTGCCCGCAGGAACTGGAGTCTGGAGGCTCCCTGAGTGACAAGAGGGTGACTCTTTGGGCAAAGACAAACCACCTCAGCTCGTACAGCTCAACTTGCACCAGGGATGTCTGAACCCGCCCAGACTTGGTAGTGACAATAGGGGCATCTTGATTTTAAAAACACAGAAAAGTCCTGAAAGGTAAAAACCAATGGCAAGAATTATTTTTAGCATGCCAAAACGCAGCACCCAGAAAGTATGAAACCCCTAGATATCCTTAAGATCTTGAAGGAGCATCACATGCCCCGTGGAAGGCTCTGCGTGGGGCCTCATCCAGTCCCTTCTCGTGGCCCCTGGCGTCCCTGGGGTCTCTAGGTATCCACCGGTCGAGATCTCCCTAACAGCTTGCCCCACCCAGGCTCCGAAGGCCCCCAGCAAGAGCGGGGACTAACGAGAACCTGCCACTACCTCCAGCTGCTTGGTGGCCAGGGCTGGACCCTGGGCTCAAAGAGGACCACAGAGCAATGGCTTCCAAAAACCAGATTCTGAAGTTCTGAAGGCCAGCCATTTGGATTTCTGTTGAATTCTCTCTTTAAATCATGTCTCTTAGAAATGCCAAACAGAGAGAGGATGGAGTCCAAGCCTTGGCAAGGGCAAAAACCCAGTTAATTCACAGCCTCAGCAGAGAGCCAGAGTCCGGCCTGCTGGTCTCACTGGCCAGGCCACCGGGCAGGATCTCCACTTCCCAGACCCTGGGGCTCCTTACAGAGAACCTCAACTGCTTCTGTGCTTCATTCATTAGGAAACCTCTAGCTATGAATATCAGGTCTGAGCAGAAATTTGCCTTTAATCTGTTTCTTCTTAATAGTGAAATATATTGGCCGGGCGCGGGAGGCCAAAGTGGGAGGATCACTTGAGCCCAGGAGTTTGAGACTAGCCTGGGCAACATAGTGAGACCCTGTTTCTAAAAATAAAAAAATTAGCCGGGGATGGGGGCATGCTCCTGTAGTCCCAGCTACTCAGGAGGCTGAGGCAGGAAGATCACGTGAGCCCAGGAGTTGGAAGTCGTAGTAAGCTACAATGATGCCACTGCAGTCCAGCCTGGGAGACTGAGTGAGACTCTGTCCCATAGAAAAAATTGTGAAATACATTATTAAAAAAGTAGCACCTTAAAGCAATCCAGGTTCACTTACTGGCATGTGATTTTGAGCCATTTAGTTTATGCTTCCACATTTCGCCTATAGAAAAAAGAGACCACAATACAGGCTGAGCTCATTTCCCAGGGGTTTCAAAGAGATCACATGAGATAAAACAGCAAAAGTATCCTGCAAGCTGCAACGCATTTTACAAACAGAAGACAACGCTGTCATCTGTCCCCTAAAGCAGTCCCTGGAGAGCTCTGCTGGCTCAGATTTGGTGTGCCCCAGAGGTCCCCGTGTGGAAAAGTTTGGGAAGCCCCAGGTACCGAAAGGCGCCTGCTCCAGCGTCTGCCCGTGGCCGGCTGCCCGGGCACCGAGCCGCGAGCCAGAAGCCGTGGCCAGCGCTTGAGGAGAGGGCGCCAGGCAGCGCCGGGACCTGAATGAGGAGCCGAGGGACTTTCCTATTGACAATTTACTCTTTTAACCACACACACAAAGAAACTGGTTTCTTAGCAGCGAAGCGTGAGGGGGAGAGGGCGGGTGCCATTCAAGGCTGTGAAACATGCAGCGAGTCAGAGAGTCTGAGAACATCGCAGGCAGAGGGGCCAGAGTCCTGCATGGCGCGGAGCTCGGTCTCCGTAACTCAGCACTTGCTGGGTACATTGGTGCCACACGGGGGGGACCAACCAAACAAGGACTCTAAAGCATCTATGAAGAGGAACTTACATTTAGTATCTTTCGAAGAAGAAAACTGCAAAACGTGCAATGCATCCAACACTTAAAAAGATGCATGCTTTGGTACCGGATCACTTAAGTTCCGGATATAGAGAAAGTTGACTTACCTGGCTGATTCATTTCCTAAGATTGGCAAGACATAAAAAATAATTCTATAATTCGGATTGTTCACTACTTCAGATTGGCTTTATCTCCAGTGAATTAGATGTTGGTACATTCACTGCCATCACTCAAATTCTTTTCTGTCTAAAACATACTTCTTCGTGGGGGTGATATCACTCCTGAAGGGGTGAAAATTGGCTCAGGGTGGGGGGGGCAAATAAACTTACTTTTTATATACAAGGCACAGGTGTACTTACAGTAGTACATAAACAATAAGTCGTATATCTGTTTTATTAGAATTTCATGGGGCTTGTTAGAAAAAGTCAGAAAGGCTTTTTAGTAGAGAATAAAAAAAAAGACTGATTAAGTTTTAAAAAAGAGCAGGGGGGAATTGGGGAGATGTGGGGTGGGGCAGTTCATTATCCATCATAATAGGATGTCAAGATATAAGGTTTAACATCGATAAACCACAAAATCGTTGACTACGCATACAATTTTCAAAGGTCCCCTTGCGGTTTTGGTGGAGGAGGGCGGGCAGGGATACTGCCTTGCAACACACATTATTTTGTATTGTTGGGTTTTTTAAAACCATGTGATTAAACTGCTTCACCAAAAATTAAAACGTAAAGGGAAGAAAACAAAACACAAACAGAAAAATCTAGTAAATGGTCATTAGTGTCTACAGCAGAAGAACCTTATCCCGAGCTCCCCTCCATGAGAGACAGTTAAGAGAATCTGCTAACAATTTACCAATTTTAGAACCCGGTTTCTGGGCCTTTAGGTGACAGGGGGCTGGCCTGGCCCTCTGGAGCGTCAGAGGGTGAGGAAGAAGGCCGAAGTCCTCCTCACCGAGGCCCACCAGCCCTTCAGATGTCTCCATCGGAGAGGAGAGACCACAAACAACCCAGCCTCGATGCGGAGCAGAAGAGGCCGCAGCCAGGCGAGAGTGCGTGATTATCACCTGCCAACGGCGAGACGGATGTTCCCGAGTTTGCCGTCTTTCCCTCCCCTCGCTGAAGGCTCTGAAGGGATGATTAGACTGAGTCAGCCTCTCGTATGGAGTAAGCAGACAGTCGGAGGGGCAACGGCTCAGTCCCCTGCGCACCAGCCTACCTTGATGTCTCACCCTCCCAGAGAGTCATTCCCTCCAGTCAGACAACTGCGGGCCCGCCCTCCTCACCCCTCCCCTTCCTTCATTTCAGACCGTCTGCGTGTGTGCATGGGCTGAGAGCTAGGGAGCAACACAGGAAGGTATTTTTGGTCATCGAAACTTCGCTATCATCAAAATTAAACGTTTTTGTGCATCAAAGGACGCTATTAAGAGAATGAAAAGACAACTCACAGAAGGGGAGAAATGTTCGCAAATCATATACGTAAGCAGTGTCTAGTGTCCAGAATATATAAAGATCTCCCACAACTCCACCACAAAAAGACAAGCCAATTAAAAAACGGGCAGCAGACTTGCCCAAACATTTCTCCCAAGAAGACACGCAGACGGCAAACAAGTACCTGGGCAACGCTCAGCCTCCCGGGGACTGCAAGTCAGAGCCACGGCGAGATGGCACTTCACACTCACGAGGATGGCCAGCTGGAAAAAAGGGAGGTAACTGCTGGCAAGGATGCGGAGGAACGGGACCCTTATGCTGACACCCTGCCGGTGGGGATGTAAAATGCCACACTGTGAGAAACGGCGTGGCCGTTCCGAACAAGTCGAACACAGAGTTACCACATGACCAGAAGTCCCACTCCCAGGAACACACATACCCAAGAGAACCGAAAACGGGTCTGTGCAAACAACTTGTACAGGAACGTTGGTTCACCAAAGCCAAAGGTGGAGACAACCCCAGTCTCCAGCAGCGGATGAATGGAGAAGCAAAATGTGGCGTTTTCATGTAATAGAATACTGTCCGGCCATAAAAAGGAGCTGCAACGTAGATGAACCTTCGAACAGCACACTAAGTAAAAGCAGCCAGATCCAGAAGGTCGCACGCCGTATGCTTCCATTTACACGGGACATCCAGAACAGGCAAGTCCACGGAGAAACAAAGCAGATTAGCATTTGCCAGGGGCTGTGGGCAGGGGCATCGCGGAGTGAGGCTGACGGGTGTGATTCCATGTGGGGTGACGGACGAGTTCTGGGACTAGACGGCGGGGATGGCTGCACAACACTGTGAACGCACTTGGTACCACTGAATGATACACTTTAACACTGCGGTCCCCAAACCCCAGGCTGCGGCCCGGCTCCAGGCCATCGCCTGTTAGGAACCGGGCTTAACATCACTGCCTGAGCTCCGCCCCCGCCCTCCAACCCCGTCCATGGAAAGAGTGTCTTCCGTGAAACTTGGCAACCGGGCACACCGCAGGAGGTCAGCAGTGAGTGAGCGAAGCTTCATCCACATTTACAGCCGCTCCGGCTGCTCGCATCCCTGCCTGGGCTCTGCCTCCTCCCACCCCTGTCTGGAAAAACTGTCTTCCATGAAACTGGTCCCTGGTGCCAAAAAGGTTGGGGACCACTGCTTTAACGTGATTAAGATGGTAAATTGATATTATGTGTATTTTGCCACAATAAAAAAGTTGAATTAAACTTATAGATACTAGAGGAAAATATGATAATTCTATAATCTCGATTTCTAATGATGACCAAGTGTGCTCGTGCTGCTGTCTAAGGGACATTTTCATATGTCTTGAGAACTGTCTATTCATGTCTTTTGCCGTATCGATTCAAAGAGATCATATTTTTTTACAGCTACATACTACTCCATGGTGTGGCTACATCTTCTTTATTTTGTCCAGCTCCTTTCCTATGGATAAGCATTTAAGTTGTCTTTAAAAGTCTGCTGAGAGGACCTGGAAGCAACGGAGCCCCAGGGGCAATGGGCACACCTGGACACCACCTGCCACGCACAGTCACAGAGCTCTTCAGAGCAACAGCTGACTCCAGGGCTTGGACAAAGAGACACAAGAGAGCCAGAGAGTCAGGAAGTGCCTATCACACGATGGTGACATCACAGGGCACAGGGACCAGCCTGAAGAGGCTCCTGCTGGCCCAGTCTAGGACAGTTTGAGCATCAAAATATGATCACGACAAACTACAACCCACAGAGAAGAATACAAATCCATGAGTTCAGACATACATACATACACATCATATATAGGGAGAGAAGGAAAATCTCTTCCCACCAGTCAATGTAGAATTAGTGATAAAATTAGAAAATCACCTTTCGGTAACCACCGTAGTCATAATTCAGGCAAGAACCATCGATCCCTGCTAATAACACTAGCAAGTGAAAGTTTGATGACAAAGAACATATTTACATAATTCCAAAGTAGCTCCCGCCAAAATAGTGCTTGAGGACAAAGGGAAAAACGAGCACTTTATCAAAGTGGAGAGCGTTCGCGCCACGTGGAGGGCGCTGCAGTGGCCTCACATGCTCCCACGCCCGGAGCATGGGGCAGCGGCCGCAGGAGCCCAGCCCAGCGGACTCTGGCCGAGAGGAAACGTCAGACAAACCCGAAGCCAAGGGCAGGCTGCACAACAACTGGCCCGTGTGCTCTTGAAAAACAGTAAGGTCAGGAAAGATGAGACAGGACTGAGGAGCTGTTTCAGAGTAAGAGACCGAAGGGGAAGGACAACAGAATGCAACGCGCCGTCAGGGAGTCCCCTTAGAAGAAACGGCACTGCTCAGATGAGCCGCAGAACGTGCCGAAGTCTGCAGCTTAGCTAATGATACCGTATTAACCATAATGTCTCGACTTTGATAAGTATGCTGTGCTTTGGGGACTGACCTTGTTTTTATGAAACACACACTAAAATGTTTAGAGGTAAAGGCACAGGATACCTGCAATTTATTCTCAACGGTTCCGAGTTCACGTGAACCCACGAGTACGCAGAGAGCGCGAGAGGCCACGTAGGAGCAAACGTGGTCAAGGGCCGGCTTTGGGGAGTGTGGGTGAGGAGTACCTGAGAACTCTCTGTGACGCGTTTGCAATTTTTCCGTAAGTTTGAAGTTGTTGGAATAAAATGCTATTTTAAAAAAAGAATCAAGAAATAAAGCGGTCAGGGCAAGAACACAACGTGGGTCAGCCCCTCTTCTTACCGTCCCCTGCGGTGGGACCGTCACCCAAGCAGGCCCGCAGAGGGCCAGAGGACTCTACGATTCTCGGAGGGAAAGAAGATACTTCTGGGAATTTTTCCCTGGCTTCTCTCGAACGATAATAACTGCCCCAAACATGTGTCGCCCAGCCCGAGCTGGCAGGGGGGACATCTGCCCAGCAGGCGCCAGGGGGCGCTGTCCCCGGGAACCGCAGAGGGTGCCAGGCCGCATAGCTCTGCAATGCGTTGGCTGGACTTTTCAGGAAACTTAGATGCCACACATACTTTTCCTTTCTTTGTGGGCAGGCAAGATGAGTCACGTTTTTCTGGAGTCTGTTCAGCCCCAGGATCCAGACTTCATCAGCTGCCCCGATGCGGAAGGCTCCGCGGCGGCGAGCGAGCTCGGGGCCCAGGGTGCTGGCGCTGGCTTGGGCGCGGCAGATGGTAATGCTGGATCAAGGCAACATCGGGGACAGACCCGGGACCTCTGTCTGGGAGCAGCCTGAGGGAGGACGGGGCCCTCCCTGGCTTCGTCCTCCCCCTTCCCTGCCTGCCCTCTCTGGCCCGCACTTGGCGGTGCCCACGCGTCCGCGAGGCCCTGCTGGGTCTCCCCGCTGCCCACGGCCACTCTGGCACCGCGCAGACAGCTGCAGGAGCAGCATCGCTGGGGGGAGAGTCGGAATGTTGTAGAAAATCAGACCGGGGCCGGTGGGAGGGGTGAGCAGGGCGGGCGAGAGTGGTAGACACAGCCGGCAAGGAGGGAAGCCGAGATCTGTGC
The DNA here is from genome assembly GCA_963574435.1 of Cheirogaleus major. Taxonomy (NCBI): domain Eukaryota; kingdom Metazoa; phylum Chordata; class Mammalia; order Primates; family Cheirogaleidae; genus Cheirogaleus; species Cheirogaleus major. The sequence goes on along the minus strand of CAUYPO010054934.1, from coordinate 46,699 downwards.
TCGTCGCCCCTCCGCGTCTTGGGAAGGCGTCCGGGCCGCTCCCTTTCCGTATCCTCGCCTTTCAGCCCGGGCTTCTCACGGCGAGGGAATGAGCACCCCCTTTGTTCCAGGAGCACCCCTGCCCTCTTTATGCCTCGCCTCCCATCACCGTTGGTCCTCCCTCCTCTCAGGCATCCCCTCCTGTCACGCCGCCGTGGGACAGCTCTCTGCCACCTAGGAGCAGGTCTGGGCCTCTCCGGCCTCAGCCCCAGCCACACGGCTGCATATTCGCAGCCTGCCCTACAGCGAGGAGCGCAGCTGGCCGCGGGGCACACGTGGTACCCGCAGAGCGTCCCTCAGACTCCTGCCTCTGAGGACCCAGGGAGCGCCGGTTCCTTTGAACGGAGGAGCCACCAAGATTTCACTGCGAACCTTTCTGCTTTGGGAGCACTCAGGGAGGCTTCCTGCCCCTGCAGGCTGGGCATGTGCCCCAGGCGGATCTGTCATTGTGTCCGTCCCAGGCACCCAGCCCAGCGCACGGCTCTGCACGTGAAATGACTCAGTGGCGCTGCCCAGGTGTGCTGGCACCTCGTGCCAGTCTCACGTTCACTCCGCGCCCTGCCCTGCCGTCTGGCGTGCAGGGGCTGGCCCCGACCCTGGCTGCCGCACACCAAGGCTCCCTTCTCGGCCGGTGGGGAGAGGGAGAGGCCCCGGCAGGGTCTCTGGCTCCATTCCTGCCAGACAGACCAACCGTGGCTCCCGGTTCCAGCTCCCACCAGGCGCCCACCGGCCTCCCTCCCTCTCCCTCGGAGGTGGGACAGGGTTTTTGTTACTGATCTCTGGGCTGCCTCCCAGCTCTTCCCTCACCTTCATAAACACACAACCGCGTAATGATAACCGTGCAGTCCTGCATTAAGTTCCGTCCGTGTGAAGCTCATAGGGCGTTTCTGTCTCCTGGCGGGGCCTCAACTGATGTGTGTCTCGAACGGCCACCTCGAGAGGAGATCGGGAAGGTGTCGGCATCGAGCTCCTGCAGGGTAACCGGCCTGAGTCCAGACCTAGACGCTGCAGTACCGAAAGAAACGGCTCGAGTCTGACCCCCGCGCTTTGGGGCTTGCTCTGTAGTAAGGCACAATGGGAGCCACTGACGCCCGGCCGCCACCCCCCGCCCGCTGTTTGCTCTGCGGGGTGTGCGGAGTGGACACTGGGCAGCCCTGGGCAGCCCCTGGCATGTCAGTGGAAGACTTGGAGACTCTAAATTAAAGTCTTAAAAACTCAAGTTCGCTCCTCCACACAAAGTACAAGACCTTTGGCATTTTATGAGAAAACAGACTTTTATTTGAAAAATAAACTCAGATTGCTGGGATATAAAGGAAGAGCTGTCTGTGATCCAAAGCGGAAATGATGTGAAAGGACCCCAAGTTTTACAAGTTAAATAAACTTCACTGGAAACTTCATTCGAATTGCAAACAGCTCTCAGAGCAGAGCCCCGAAGCAGAGCCCCAGGGGTAGTGGAGCAGATAAAGTAGGGGGGAGGTGCTGACCCGCCCCAGGCAGGACCATCCAGAGAGGGGGCTGAGTATTCTAATTTTACTACAAACAGAGGAAATTTAATTTTGGGGGGATGTTGGAAGTACACATGACCTGGGTCACGGCCCTGGGCTAGGGTCGGGACATCTACCTTTCCACTTCACTGGCAGAAGCCCAGCACTGCCCTCCCCCCAGCTGCTTCTCTGTGCCCTGAGAATTCCCCAAACCCTTCTCCTCCCAGCATTCCGGACCCATCCTGCTGTTCTTGGGCCATCTAGGGGGGTATTTTCCAAACTGCAATCACTGCACCCTCTGGCTGTCATCAAATCAACTGTGCCACCAGCTTAAGCATGCTGAAAGAATAGAATGGAGTATAGAATACATAGTCCAGGGTAAATGTTGTTTCTGCTCTCATACCCCCGCTGTGATGAAGCTTCGCGGCCTCACGTTAGTGCCTCCGTGCTGTAAATTTCCGTCACTGGGCAGATGTAAGCCCTCCAGGCACCGGGGTATACTCTCTACGTTCTGCTTTTTGCTTGTCCTACCAGACACCATGGTTGTGACCCAGAGTAGCCTTCGGTGTAATCAGAGTAGGTGGCTATCCAGGTCAGTGATTTGCAACTCTTTTTGTTCCAGTAGGACAAAGATAACGACCCAATGCCCGGCGGAGCTGATTCCATCGGTAGCTGTTACTGGGTGTGAACTGCTGCCCACGTAGGACAAGATGCCATTTCTTGCTTAGCGAGGGGCCGGCTGGCCAGCAGCTACCTTGTCTGGTTCCCGAGAGCCACCATGCATGACTGAGGGGCCCCCGGAAGACAACCACTTCCAAAAAAAGTATCTGCCGCACCTGGTTTGATGTTAGATGCTAAACGTGTCAACCAGCCCTGAAGCACGTCTTTAACTCCCAAGATGCCTGTTTGGGTGTCTTTGCCAGAACCTGTGATCTGAGGGGGGAGGGAAGAGGACGGAGCCGGGAGTCCACAGAGGGAGGGACACGGAGCAGGGGATCCAAGGTCCTCAGAGGTACAGCGTCCTTTCCACGTGGGACACCATCTGCGTAACCCGAGCACTGACTGTTACTGGGGTGTGACCAGCCACCAGCGGAGAGCCTGGGGAAGAAGTGGGACGTGCGCAAAAAGTTCGGTCGTGACGAAGAGACAAGCAGGCCATGGAAGCTGTCACGAGAGAACAGACTGCAGGGACTGAAAATAACGGCGTATTTCAGGCTCTGCCTGATTGCTCCAGGCAAGCATAACCGGGCAGGGCTTTCTGGAGAAGGCAGGACTCAAAGGAGGTAGCAAGGCGGTGGGGGACCATCATAATCCATCTCTGGGTCTATATTGGCGACACCCTCAGTGGACCCCGCATCCATCTCTACCATCTCTTCTCTGCGCAGGTGCCAGACTGAGCCCTCTGAAAGCAAGTCATTCTCTAGGTCAACCTCTGATGGCTTCCTGCGTCCCTCGACTGAGACCTGGGCTCCTGACCTCCAGGTGGAGGTCCCCCCTACAAGGTCCCCCTCCACCTCACCCCTGCACCTGCTCCCTCCCCACTCGGTTCTCCTGCCAGCTCAGAGGCTGCCACTGCCTCAGGACATTTGCACCGCTATTGCCTCTGCCTGGTACAGCCTGGCCGCCCCCTGCCCAAATGTCTGCATATCGCAGCCTTTGCTGATGGTCCCACATAAAGCAGCACCCCTGCAACACTCATCCTTTTACCCATGTTCTTCCTTGTAGCACTTGGTACCACACAGCACTCTCCTACGTGTGGAACCTCCTTCTTGTCTGTCCCCAGAATGCCACCCCCACGAGGGCAGGGGCTAGCTGGTTCACTGGTGCGTGCATCGTCCTAGCACTTGGCGAAGCAGGGACCAAATGAGCGTCTCCAATGCTGGGCGACTCCCCTCTACAGGCCTGGTCCGCTGTGAGTTCTCCCTGTCTGTTCTGCGACACCAGCTGCCTTTGTCTGGGAGCTGCATTTGAACACGGCCAAGCAGGAAAACACTCCGGCGGCGGGATGGTCCCTGCTGCTTTCCCCGGGCAAGGCCAACCTGCGCCCCAGAGGCGGCTCAGCGTGTGAGACTATGTCGCCCCCTAGTGGTCACTCGGCCACAAAGCCAGAAAAACGCCAAGGCCGGCTGTTCCCAGGACCTGCCATCCCACCCACATTTCCCTACAGGTGCAATCAGGTGTAAAATGATAAAGGTGAAAAGGGACAAATATTAAGGCCCTCTCGTCCTGAATGTGGGGGAGATTTAATATTTATTTCCTTCCTTCTAGGACGTGGCTCAGGTGATGCTTCCCGCCCGTGGCCACAGCTACTGGAAGGTGAGCACCTGTGAGCTCCGCAGGTGGGACGGAGCAGGTTTGTGTCGGTCTGTGCAGGTATGGTCTGGGGGGGGAGGGCACGGGTGAAGAACGTAAAGAGGTGTTCAAAAGAGCTGTCACAAGCAACTGAACGCCACAGGCCGGGGCTGGCGACAGAGGCAGCGACTGCGGCCTGGTGGAGTTGGTGGGGTCTTCCCTCATCAGGGCAGTGTGGGATCCACGTCACCCTCTAGGGGTGCCGGGTGATGGACGGAAGGCCACTGAAACCTGGAGCAGCTGGAGCAACGAGCCAGGGATCTGGTGTCAGCTGCACGTTCTCTTTCGCTCGAAGGCCAGAGGGAAAACTCTGCTGGCAGAGCTGCCTGCCTTTGGCTGCGGGAGCTCGCCAAGGGGCAGGAACGCCCTTGCTCCACCCAGCCCCCGGGGTCAGGACTGCTAGAATGTGTGGCGCTCCCAAGCTGTCACCCCCACGCCCCCCACTCAGCCACACTGTCTGCTCTGTCGGGACTCTGCTCCTCCGTGGGGCTCTCCCGCCCGGGGAGGGCCTGGACACTGACGTGATGGGGCTTCCCGGAGAGCCACCTTGTCAGTGGGAAGCACGTCGACTCCCCAGCCTTGCTCTTCCCCCGAGTCCAGGGCTGGGGTGTCATGATGGTTGCCCGATCCTAACCCATCCCCACCTTGAAAGACCCGCCTTCAACCAGACTTGGGGCGCCAATGCGCTCTGACCTTCCTGACGGCTCTGCAGAGCACATGGTGAGCGCCCCACCGTGGGGGGCTGCGGGCTGCTTTGGCGGTGTTGGGGAGAGGACTTTCCACAGTGTTTTGCTGCATTTAAGAGAAAGAAGAAGAAACTAACCGAGGCAGAAGGGGCAAGGATAAGCCTCAGTCTAGCAGACAGGAGACAAGCAAAAGTAAACTACTTTTGCTACTTTAAAGCTATTTTCCAAAGAAAATAGCTGGGAAGTGTGGACAGAGTCGGTGCCCGGGCTGTGGACTGCACTGGCTTGGATGGCATCCCCCCAGAGCCCCGTTCTTCCCGGAACCTCAGAATGTGACCTTATTTGGAAATAGGGTCGTTGCAGAGGTAACTACTGAAAGTGAGGTCATCCTGGAGTAGGGTGGGCTCTTCTTCTCATCTGACTGGTGTCCTTTTAAGAAAAGGAGAAGACACACACACACACGTGATGATGAAGGCAAGGACCACGGCGACAGGTCTATAAGCCAAGGAATGCCAGGGGCTGCGGGCAAACCCCCGGAAGCTGGGAGAGGCCTGGAACACATACTCCCCTGGCGCCGTCAGAAAGAGCACGCCCTGCTGACATCTTCATTCTGGACGATATAAATAGAGAAGTACCCCCAAATCCATCCAATAAATCGTCTTCCTTGTTAAAAAGAAGTAGGGTGAAAGTAAAAGGATGGGGATGAAAACTGGGTTCGGAAATAAGGCTGGAAAAGCATCCCTCATGCCTTCCGTACAAATCTGGTTCAAAGACTCCTGGCAGGCAGTGCAGACAGGCAAGCTGGGCTATTATACAATTCATGTCCACCGTGGACAAAAACGGCCCAGTTGATCAGAAGTTCAGCCGTTCTTGGTGCTGAGACCAGACAGGAAACTCCCCCCGGGGGCCGTGTGTAATGAACAGTCCCCACCACAGCCTCCTGATGCGCACGGCGCGTTTCACGAGCTGGTTCTGATTAAGACGCTCCATGCAGGTGAGGGCGCCGCTCTCCAGCCCAGTTTGTGACATCAGTCTGGGGCAGTGGGGAGCAATATACAGTCTGGCGCCTGATCCAGGAACAGGTCTTCAAGCATGGAGAAGGGCAGACAGACGGATACCCTCCCCGCGGGCCTCACACAGCCTGGGGCTCCTCGCTTGCTGCAATGTTATAGCAATAAAATGTGATTCTTGGGGTCCCCCCAGGAGCTGCCCATGGCTTTCTTTATGAATCTGGTTTTGGGAGTCAGGGGAGGAGATGACTCGGCTTCTGTGCACAGCCCTGCCTTCCAGGAGCCACGACTCAGAAGAAAAAGGTGCTCGGACGTTTATTACACACATTTGCTTTGTGTAAATAAATGTTTACAATTTTAAAGACAGAATAAGTGTTAGAGCTTCCAACTGTATATTTTTTACTTTTATAGATTTTTAAACTATGATCTTATATATGTGTTTTGGGGGAGCTATGATAAGTTTTATGGCAAACAGTATTGTTAACTTTTTATTATCATCAAAAGTGCATAGAAATCCTATTAATCCCCTTATTCTTCTACCGCCTTTAACTCTGGTATACACCAAAAAAAAAAAAAAAAAAAAAAGCACAACCGAAAAACCAAGTGGCAGGAGCTCCAGGTGACCCTCCCAGTCGGGTAATGCCCAGAGCCCAAGTACCGCAGTTCCACCTGGACATGACTTGGACCTTCAGGCTTCCTCAGTGGCAAGGCTGGGGCAGGGTGGCTTCCTCTGGGGACAGCCACGGAGCTGGGCCTGATGGTTCAAGGGCAACAACATGTGCAATTGCCCTGCGGACCAGGCTTGCTCTGGTCTGAACACACCGCCCTGGGGGGCTTCTCTGCAGAAGCCAAGCCCCCACCCCAAACCTAACCGGTTCTCACCCTGTGAGCAGCTCAGAGCCATGGCCTTCCTGAGCCCAGCCCTCCCGCCAGACGGCAAAGCGGAGCCCTGACAAGCCACGCCTTCTCTACAGCACCTCGCAAGGGACAACATCGAAACTGGGTATTTTCAGGCCAAGGACATTGAAGGGCCTTTTAAAAATACTGGACAGAAAATGGCAGCATGGACTCCTGCTTCCCGGGAGCCGGAGTGTGGCCCATCTTCAACACTCAACACCCCGATGACAGAGAGCTGCAGGACCTGATGCCCCGTGTCCTGTAGGGAGGGCTCCGCGGGGCACGCGGGGACTTCGGCACACAGCCCAGGCCCGGTGCTGTGAGCAGCTGCCTACATTTCTGCCCTAGGAAAAGCCACCCCCGGCTCACTGAGCTCAAGACCACACTCAGGGCTCGGAGGAGACGTCCGGATTGCAGCCCGGCCTGGTTTGTGCAGGTTGCTGGTGGCTGGGGGCACATACACATCTAGAGTGTGGGCTGGGAGACGGGGAGTGGAGCAGTGAGGCCTTTGGGGGCGCTGCTGAGAGGGACCAGAGGCCTTCCATCTCTGCCTCTGAGCCCCAGCCTCTCCCCAGGCCCCCGGGTGCCGGACACTCCTGGGGTCAGGACCCCCGTGGGTGCAGCCCCCTACTCCTCAGCCTGCAGCTCAAACTCCCGCAGTGTGGGAGAGGGAGGGAAGCCCACCCGGCCACTCCACCTGCCTTCCTCTCTGCCCTTGGCTTTAAAGAGCCGGCGAGGGAGTCTGGGGACGTTTCCTTCTCCCCATGCAGAGTGCAGGCCCCAGGGGAGGGGCCGTGGCCAGTGCTCAGCTTGGGCGCCAAGGTCTAGCCTTCCCGGCTGCAGCGGCCCAGGCAGAGTGGCAAAGCCAGCCAGGCTGCGCACACTGGCTTCTGCTCGGGCACCAGGGTCCCACCCGGAACCTCCACACTCAGCTAACGCGCAAACACCTGGCCCTGCTCCTCCCCGCCACGCTCCTCCTGCCGCCGCCTCCCAACGAGGGCCAGCCCTGACCCTGCACGGGGCGTCGCCCCAGGCATCCCGGTGGCTCTGACTTCTCTCTTCTCCACCAACACCTGCCACCTCCGTCCCATGTCCTGCCACTGTCCCAACGCTCAGGGCTACATGCTGGACATTTTTTCAAAACGTATTCATTTTTAGTTACCGATAAATGAATACAGCCTCAGAAAGTCAGAATGTCTCAGATAAAACAAAATTGTCCTTCGACCCACTCATCCAACCCTAACCCTGCACTTGGAGGCTGCGGCCGCAGTCTGATGAATGTTCCTTTGCAAAAATAAAAGAGGTGTGTGTGTACCCACATACAGACACACACACACGTATGTGCATACACACATATGTATACATATACGATACACACACACATCCACATAGGTGCGTGTTCACTTCTGTGCTCTCCTCCCCCATACACGGGTCCCTTCCAGGCCCTCCCAGCTCCAACTACCTACCAGTCTGCAAGTCTGCCAGTGACTCAAAGAAAACTATTAAAAAACAGTGAAAATCTAAAAATTGTAAATATCATCTAAGACATTGAAAGGGAGAAATACTTCAAGAAACGGACATGATTTCAAGAGATCTTTCTGGGGCTCAGTCTCTAAAGGAACAGCTCCTGTCCAAAACGGGCAGCCCAAATGTCGAGGAAGACGGTGGTGGCGGAGCCTGCACTGGGTGCGCCTGGGCCCTGGGATGGGTTCTCCACCACCTCCCTGCCGGCAGGGCCCTCCTCCCCTCCCCCCTTCTTCCTCCCCTCCTCCTCCTCCTCCTCCTCTTCTCCTTCCCTCATCCTTCCTCTCCTCATCCCTCCTCCCCTCATCCCTCTTCCCCTCTTCCTCCTCCCCTTCCCTTCACTCCTCCCCTCATCCCTCCTCCCCTTCTCCTTCCCTCCCCCTCCTCCCCTCCTGCCTCTTCCTCCTCCCCCTCCTCCTCCTCCTCCTCCTCCTCATCTTCCCCTTCCCTCATCCTTTCTCTCCTCATCCCTCCTCCCCTTTTCCTCCTCCCCTCCCCTTCACTCCTCCCCTCATCCCTCCTCCCCTTCTCCTTCCCTCCCCCTCCTCCCCTCCTGCCTCTTCCTCCTCCCCCTCCTCCCTCCCCTCCTCCTCCTCCCCCTCTTCCCTCCCCTCCTCCTCCCCAGGGCTCTGCACCACTGTGGGCAGGAGGGTGGCGGTCTCCCCGTCTGGAGCCAGCTCTCAAGCTCCTACGCCGCCTTTGCACCTCCATCCCACCATCGGGCTCCCTGTGACGCAGTCTGCCTCGCTCAGAACGGCCGCCCCATCCTAACTAGGTTCAGCCTTCATCACCCTCATCCTCTACCAAAGCCTCTGTTTTCCCCTTACTGGGGGCTCCCAAGGTAGAAATCCCACTTTTCACCACTGAGTCCAGCACATTCGATTTTCCCAACATCACAATTTCCCAACCAGGCAAATCGTGCGCACGTCTCCTTCTCTGCACAGATATCGTGTGCGCGACACAGAAGCCTTGTGCGTCCTTCTCATCAGGCGGGCTCGCCTTCCTTTCCCTGTGCGCGCACTCTGAGCCTGCATCTCTGGACAGTGCTGACACCGGTCGGCGGCGAGAAGAAAGGCTCATCTTAAGGCAAAAGCACTGAAGGGAAAGTGACGGCGCCGCAGCCTTGCAGGGCGTGGAGAGAGAGGCCAGCGTCCCCCGACCCCAGCACAGAATCTCTCCAAGTGACACCTCTCCTCCGTCCACACAGAGACTAGGACACCCAGCCCTTCTGGCCCCCAGAGTGGGGCTGGAGGAAGAACAGAGGCGCAGACCCGGCTTCCTGTCCCACGGCCACCGACCGGATGGGAGAGTCCTGAGCAGGCTCCTTAATCCCCAGCTTACCTCCTGCGCTGTGCCGGACTCCCAGCGGATGTCCCAACCCCACAGTGAGCCTCCCCGAGGGCCTCCGCTGGCCACAAAGCCACACGGGAAATACCAGAATTAGTCGAGTGGCTCATTGGGACCTGGGAGCGCAGGCGCAAAGAGGGACACAGCTCGGCAGGTTGGAGGCGGCCGGCCGCTCCTGGGGACCGTTCGGCCCAGGCAGGAGTTTCTTTTGCTCAGAGCTGCAGGTGTGGGCCAAGGTTGGTCCAATAGAGTGGCTGGTACCCCCCTGCCTGAGCATCTCTGGTTTCCAAATCAATAGCACATGACTGAGTAGCTGCTCAGTTAAAATTAAAGTCCTGCTCCTTATCGGAAGGAATTCCTGGGGTCCCAGAACCTCTGTCTCCATCATGGTCAGGAATTATCTGGGGGGCTAACTAACCTTTGGCTGCTTACAACATAGGCTTCTCCAGCGCCCCCGAGCCCAGGGCCTCCCTGGGAGTTCAAACTGAGAAGGGGCGTCAGGATCAGCCGGCCTGGCTCGTCCTGCTCCCTGGCTCTGGTCTGCGGCTCTCCCAGACCTCCTGCATCTTCCTTTCTGCCTCCTGAGACGCCTCTGGTCCCAGCAGGCTGCCCAGCCACAGCATGAGTCCTCCACAATCGGAACCCGTGGTGTGAGCTGTGCACCTTGACCTTCCTGCACAAAGTACTGGGTTGGATAGTAGCCCCCCCAAATTTGTGTCCTTCCCAGAAAACCTTAGATCTTGTTTGGAAATAGAGTTGTTGCAGATATCATTAAGTTAATGTGAAGTCATACTGGGGCAGGGTGGGCCCTTATATCATCTTACAAGAAGAGAGAGACACGCAAGGAGAGAGCGCCACGTGACGACGGAGGCAGAGATGTGAGTGATGCGTCCACAAGCCCAGGAACACTCGGGATGCCGGCAGCGCCAGACCAGCGCCCAGAGCTGGGAGAGAGCCTGGAGCAGACCCTCCCTGGAGGGAGCCTGGGCCTGCTCGTTCCCTGATCTTGGACTTCCAGCCTCCAGAAGTGTGAGCGAATACATTTCTGTTGTTTGAAGCCACTCCGTTTGTGGCACTTTGTTAGCAGCAGCTAGGAAGTGAATACAGCCTAGTTCTGCTGTAACCAACACAGGCGTGAGGCCACCTGCTAGGAGACAGGCCGCCCCGGTATGGGGCTGGTCTGCCCTTCCCTCCACTTAGGCGGTACATGATGAAACATTTGAGAAGTTTGGGACGCTGTGAAGAACCTAGGATGTTCTCTAGAACACTGTAACACCAGTGCTAGAACATTCTGCTCCCTGCTGGGCTTTGTAGATGGAGTCCCCACCGACTTTCCCCCGTTAAAGTAATGTCTGCCAGGGGACCACTTTGTCACACGTGCAATACCCCCATCATGTGACACTGTGCGTTTGCAGTTAGGTGCATGAGTGGGCAGAGGAGCAGTCACTCCAGGGAGATGGTTTTAGGGGTACTAGAAACAATACCCCCCCTACACACACAAAAGTAAAGAAACGAAGAGAAAACTCCCTCCCCTTCCTTTCCTTATAAATCAGAAATAGACTGAAATTCACTCTTGCTGCCACCGGGCCTTGCAGATCAACTGTTGCTCAACATGCAGGTCTTTTGAGTGCAAATGAGAACTGGAGAGAAAGAAATACTATCCTTGACCTCTGATGCTCAAGGGCAAGTTTGTTTTCTGAATCACTGTCTTCCTTAATGCAAAAGTTCCACATTAGCAGGAAGAATTGGAAGAGTAGAGGCCAGAAGGGAAACAGTAAACTCCATCCACTTTACCGTCTGCCTTGCACATTTCACGTTATGATCAACGGTGCTCAAGTGAGAATATTTTATCCGTGGATCACAAATACAAGCCGAAGGGACTCTCTCTTAAACACACACATTTCCTTGCCCCGTTTCTCCAGCAAATCCATCCCTGCTTCCATTCCCTGCTGCCCAGAGCCCAAAACAAAAAAGTCAGGATCTGCCAGAAGCAGGTACAGTCAAACCCTCAAATATCAAACCGCAGGGAGTGGGGGGACGTCGGCAGACCAAGCAGTCTGTCCTCTGGCCCTGGGTCACTTGGTTGTCCTTACAAGTCACACTGTGAGTATCGGGATGTTTATAATAAACACCATGGACCATGCCGCACCAGAAGGGTTAGGCGCCGATAGATCGGCGTGGGAAGAAAGCAATGGGCGGATGCTGACGTTGTCCTGGACAGAGATTTGTTCAAGGGGGGAAGGGGCAGAGACAGACCTGGGCACTCAGCACCGCGGCACTCACAGCCACCCGGCAGCCGAGCGGCACCCACCTGAAACAATAGCATCAATGTCTTACTTTTTCTGGAGCGGGAGAAAAACCTGATGCCGCCGGGAGAGGTAGAGGGGTTGGAGTTGGGCGAAGACTCTTTGGAGGAGGAGCGGAAGATCCCGCTGAAGCTCATGCGGCGTGGCGAGCGCGGCGGGGACTCCTGGTAGGAGAACGGGAACACCGTCTTGGGCGAGCCGGGGCTGGTCTTGGGCCTCACGGGAGCAGACACGGGGCTGGAGGGCCGGGCCTGGGGGCCCCTGGAGAAGAGCCCTTTGGAGGGGCTGCCCAAGCTGACGGGGCTGTCCACCTGTGGAAACACGGACAAACGGGTGCGGTCACTCTGAGGTTTGCACACTCTGACCTCTGCCCTGCACTGGGCCTGTCATCATCGTCCTTCCACAGCTCCCTGCCCGAGAAACAGCCCTGAGCGGCCACAGACGTGGCCACCAAACGGCCTGGAGGCGGGCACGGGCCGCAAGGGTGGCCCGCCACAGCCTGGTGGGCACCACATCCCGGAGGCCCACTGGCCATGCTGTTCCTCTCTCCAGAAGGGCTTCCAGGCGGTAGAGGGGAGGAAAGGAAGAAGGCAGCGGCAAGGACTCCATGCGCATCCTCCTCCTTACCCTGCTGGCGGGTCTGCCTTTGGCCTGCGCTTCTCAAGCCCTCATCTTTACCCTTCCCAGGGCCTGACCACGCAGGAACAAGGTTCTCCTGCTTGCCTCGAAGGAAGAAGCAGAAACCCCTGTGATCAGAACAGAGAGCACCTGGGACTCCGGCCAGAGAGAGGATGGAGATGAGGAATTTTCACCTCCAAGCTGCCCTGGCATTCGGATGGCTGAAGGCCCTGACAGAGTCAGGAAGAAAGTTCACAAGGCCCCAACCTCTGAGGCACTTCACCAGTGACGTAAAATCGTAGTTATAGCCTGAACAATTACTGGACCCTGTAACTAAAGCCAAGGCACGTGACTCCCAGACGGGGAACTGCCCCGTTGCGCCCACACGCTTGCACCCCTGCTGTGCGGGCGAGGGCCATGCACCCTGCAGGCAGGGGTGACCCAGCTCCACTCCCTGCTGGGCCATCCCAGGCATGTCACTCTGTCCCGCTGAGCCTCGGTTTCCCCATCTGTAAAATGAGGATAGTCGCACTCTCACCTCGTGGGGCTGTCTGAATGTCAAGTGACACGTATGGACGAGGGCAGGGGACCTAACGCACAGGAGCCGCCCAGGCACGGTGCACTGGTGCCGCCTGACCGCTGGTGAGCTTGGGACACTGGAGCCGAAAGGACCTCGGGGGCCACCCAGCTCAGCAGCAGGAAAGGAAAGGAACTTGTCCGCGGGGCTCATGGGGCAAGAACGAGATGAAACCCTGGACATGCTGCGCGCCGGTGCCCAGGGCAGGGTTGAGAAGGGAGGTCCGCGCCCGCTGAGGCAGCCTCTGCCCCGCGCTGTCCGCGCCACTTTGGGGCGCGCGGCCGGTAAGTCCTTCCACCCACCACTAGAGGGCGCCCCAAACCCCGAGCTCGCGGATGCTCGAAGGCCGGGCGATGCCCTTGTGGGCGCAGTGGCCATTGACCGGTGACCGCCACAGAGTCCAAGCTCCACCCCGGAATAAGATCCGGCACTGCCACGCTGGGGTGCAGGGACCGGCTTGGTGCCAGCACCTCCGCTGAGTGGGCTTCCCAGGCAGAAGGGCCGGTGTGCCGCCGGGCACGCAACTCAAGCTCTGCTCGTTGCAGAGAAGCCCAAGTTCCTCTTTCTTTTGACCACTTTATACAAAAAGCCCTTCGACTCTCTGTCCATAGAGTATTCCATTTAGCCACTGTCCCACCTACCTGTGGGACTCAGGGTAAGTCCTGAGAATAAACTGAAAACCAAGAGGCTCTTCCAGGGGTGGGCGTGGGGGGCCGGGGAGGGCCTGAGAGAAGCCTGTCCACGGCGGGAGCGGCAGGTGGGGGAACAGAAGAAGACCCTGCAGCAAGGACTCTGGACAGCGGCCCGAGCTTGCGTCCCGGCTGTGTCCCTGGTGGTGAGATGAGGGGAGCAGCCTGGGAGGCGTGACACGGGAGAGGGGTCGAGCCCAGGCGGGAGGGACAGACACCCCCTGAAAGGCCCCGCAGACCCGCTTCGCTGCGCTCTCTGCACTGCACAGGGAGCTCTGCCGGGCACGTGCCGACGTCCACCTGTGTGGAGGGGACGAAGGTGTGCAGGGCAGCTCGGGGGCCGCAGGAGAGTGTGGGGAAACGGCCCCAAGCCAGAGCACCACGAGCATGATGCCCACGTACAAGTGTCAGAGGCGCGAAGCTGCCCTCGCAGGGGCCGGGATGCGAAGAGGACGCTGAGAGCTGGATGGGCTCCAGACAGCCTGACGGCCGGGGCTGGGGAGGCCTCAGTGCCCAGGGACAGAGGAGATGGAGCTGGGGAGCCCAGGGACAGAGGGCCACCCACGGGGGCCATGCCGGGGGCCAGGGGAGGCTGAACCACGTGCCACTGGAAACCAGTCACGAGGCCAGGGGGACCCCAGGGTTCACCCGAATGGGATTCCACTCTGTACCCAGAAAGCCAGGCCGACGGAGCCAGGCACCCGCGATCACGGCTGAGGAGGGAGACCCGGAACGCAGAATTTCCATTCTTATGTCCCGAAAACGTCCCTACCCAGCCCTGCCACAGGGAGCCTGGAGGGCGACCACAGCCGGGTGAGACAGCAGGGGAGGGAAGGGCACCCTGCTTCCTGCACGGGTCGGGTGCAGACAGCGGGCGTGGGGTGAAGCCACCAGGGACGGCCTCAGCTCTCGCTATCAAGCCAGCCGCAGCCAGACGGGACTTTGGTACATGTAACTGGATGATCCTCGGGTGCGGACGAGACTCCCAAGTGTGTGCCTGGCTCCGCGGGAGCTGATGGGCAGAGGGCACTCAGGCTGTCTGCTGAGCGGAGCTTTGCAGACGGGGCCATTTGTCACGCAGCTGCCAGAAAAGAAGCTGAGGCCAGGGCCAGGCCTGCTGCTCAGGCCTTAGCCACTGTCCCTTTCCTGAGTGGGGGTGGGGGTGGGAGTGGGGGTGGCTCCAGGATCAGCCCCAGGGACTGACAAAGTGGACATCCGATGCCTCCCCAGCAGAGGAAATGGCACAGAGGAAGCAGGGGGCGGGGAGGGGCCCGCGTGAGAGCAGCTCTCAAGATCGGGCGGCTGGAGCCCCGCTCGGCCAAGGTGTGCAGAAGCCAGTGCTGGGGTCCAGGGGCACCCAGCTCACTCGGGGCTCGGCGAGGGAGGGGGGCGGCTGCAGCTGAGACCTTAGCAGATAGCAGAAACGCCTCCAAGGCCCTTTTCTGCTCAGATATGATGTTCTCCAGACAATGACATTACTCTGGAACCTCTGGAGCCCCCAGAGGGGGGCCAGGTGGGCCTGGGTGAAGCCCCAGTCCTCCCGTGCACCTTTGCGGCAGCCTCGGGCCTTCCTAGGTTTTCACGTGAAGGAAGGGCTGTGCCGAGTCACACAGGAGGAGGGTGGCCCACAGCCTTGCACGGGCTGCAGGCCCGGGGGCTCCTGGCTGCCCCTCCACTGCTCTGCTGGCCCTGCAGCTCTGCCCGGAGGCCGTGTCCTGGCCGTCTTTTCTGGCTGCTTGTTCAGGGCAGGGCGCGGCAGGGAGCTGATGCCAGCTGAGCCCCACAGGCCCATACCAATTTGTTGATTCAGTTGTATGCAATTCACAATGCTTAGAGACCAGATTAGCTGTTTCCAGTACTGGAACTGCTGCCCTGATCCCAGGCTGGCCAGCACCCAGCCCCCGTTCCCAGATCCTGCACGAAGCACCCCACGCTAGCCCCCCCTGCAGGCCTCCCGCCCCGCCCCTGCCCACCTAGACCTCTCCTCCCCTGCCACGGCCACCCCAACCCCTCACCTGATGCTGGGGACCCCTCCCAGCACCCCTTTCCCAGTCCACAGCCGTGTGGAGATGCCAGTTTCCTAATGCAAGAAACATCAGCCACGGGGGAGGGGAGAGCATGAGCTAAAGAGAGGAAAGGAACCGTGGGAAGGAGGCAAAATGGTGTGTGGAACTGTGGCGGGGGCAGGGGAGTTGCAAACTGCGGGGAAAGGAGAGAGCCCAAAGCCTGGGGTCCAGGTGGGCAGGACAAAAGGGACCAGCCCCAAACCACAGGACTGATGCTCCCAGCCCCGTCTTGCACCAGGCTCGGGTTACTGTCAGTCTCCTCATTCTCTGCCCACTCTTGGGGGGTCTAGCGGGCCACGGTCAGCCCAGAGCGAGGAGAAGAAAAAGGCGTGCAGCCCAGAAGACTCTTCAGGTGGCCAGCCCAGCAGGTGCGAGGGGCACGGCCCCGTGAGGTGAGCTGTCCGGGGTGGCTCAGCTGCAGCCAGGTGCACAGGTGGGCGTGCAGGTGGACACTCGGTGAGAGCGCAGGTGACGGTGGAAGTGGCACCTCAAGTGAGCTGTGCGGAGCTGCAAGAAAGGAGGCCTTACCTTACGAGGAGAAGGCTTCTCTGAACTCTCCAGGTCCCCATCCAGGAGCGGCATGGCGAAGGAGCTCAGGTCCTAGGGCAGAAAGCGAGTGCATGGTCAGTGACGGGCCCTCAGGTCCAGGGGGCCGCCCGTAGCCCTAAGTGGGCGTCACCTGCCCCTTCCTGAGTCTTCCTCCTTAAAATCACCCACTGAGGAGGGATGTGGGTGTGTTCGCCACCCTACTCCCCCCCGGATCCTGACCACCCTCCACATTCCCTTCCAGAAGGAGAAGTCGAATTTCCAGTAGCAGCTACGACCTCCCATCACCCAGGGAAGGAGGAAGGAGGAAAAAGCTGGGATGAAGGGGACAGGGAGGGAAAGAGACCAAGGAAGGAAGGCAGAGATGGCGGCGGGGGGTGGGGGGGAGAGGTCGTATCTCGGGATGTCTGGGGGAGTAGCCGATGGACAGGACTTTATCCCAGCACCCAGAGAGTGGGTCCAGGAATGTGGCTGCCTGGGAAGATGATGGGGTGGGGGTAGGAAGGGCACCGTCAGGGCCAACACGATGGGACAGGAACCTAAACCAGACTGTAGGGGGAGTAGCTCACCCCAAACTCATCACGTCTGAAACAGCCGAGCCCCTCCTGCGTCCTCAATCTCGCCGGGTGAACACCTACCGCCACCCTAGGCAGAAACCTGGTTGTCCTCAAATCCACCTGCACACTTAGCCTTTCCTTTGTATTTATTTTTAACTATTTAACTTAACATAAAATTTATCGTCTTAACTATTTTAAGTGCATGGTTCAGTGGCACTAAATATACTCACACTGCAGTGCAGCCATCACCACTGTCCATTTCCAGAACTTTTTCATCTTCCCAAACTGGAACTCTGTTCCCATGCAATACTAGCCCCCCTTCTCCCTTCCTCAGCCCCCGTCAACTGCCATTCTACATTCTGTCTCTGGGAATCTGTCTACTCTGTGGGCCTCATGTAAATGGAGTCAGACAGTATATGTCCTCTGTTGGCTGGCTTATTTCACTGGGCATGACGTCTTCAAGGCTCATCCATGTTGTAGCATGTCAGATTTCCTTCCTTTTTAATGCTGAATGATATTCCCTTTTATAAGTGTAGCACATTTTGTTTATCCAATCATCAGCTGATGCACTGGGTGGCTTCTATGTTTTGGCTACTGTGAATCATGCTGCTGTGGATATGGGTCTTCTGGGTTGAATTCTGTGTCCCCCTTCCAAAAATATTCATATGTTGAGGTCCTGACCCCCAAGACCTCAGAATGTGACTGTATTTGGAGACAGGGTCTTTAAAAAGGTAATTAAGTTAAAATGAGGTCATTAGGATAGGCCCAATCCAATAGGGCTGCTGTCCTTATACGAAGAGATTAGGGCTGGGCACAGTGGATCGCGCCTATAATCCTAACACTCTGGGAGGCCAAGATGGCACGATTGCTTGAGGCCAGGAGTTCAAGACCAGCCTCTGAGCAAGAGCGAGACCCAATCTCTACAAAATAGAAAATTAGCCGGGCATGGTGGCGCATGCCTGTAGTCCCAGCTACTTGGGCGGCTGAGGCAGGAGGATCACTAGAGCCCAGGAGTTTGAAGTTGCAGTGAGCTATGATGACGCTACTGTACTCTCGCCAGGGTGACAGAGCAAGACTCTGTCTCAAAAAAAAAAGATTAGGACACACACACCCAGAAGGAAGACCACACGAAGACACAGAGAAGGTGACCACCTACAAGCCAAGGAAAGAAGCCTCAGAAAAACCCAACCCCGCTGACACCTTGATCTTAGACGTCCAGCCTCCAGAATTTCGAGAAAGCAGATTTCTGTTGTTTGAGCTACCCAGTCTGTGGCACTTTGTTCTGGCCGTCCCTGCTAACTAATATAACAGGTGTACAAATATCTCCGAAAGACCCTGCTTTCGACTCCTTTGGGCATATACCCAGAAGTGGAACTGCTGAACATCAGGTAATTCTACCATTAATTTTTTGAGGCACCCACACTGTTTTCCACCGTGGCTGCAGCATCTTACTTTCCCACCCACAGTACACAAGGGTTTTAACTTCTCCATGTCCTCAGCAACACCTGTTTTCTTGTTTTGTTTTGTATGGTAGCTGTCCCACTGGGTGGGAGGTGGCCTCTCACTGTGGTTTTAATTTCTATTTCCCTGGTGATTAGTGATGTTGAGCATCTTTTCATGTGTTCACTGGCCATTTGTCTATCTTCTTCGGAGAAATGTCTATTCAAGTTCCTTGCACGTTGTTTAACCTGGTTATTTGTGGCAAGTTCTTTATTTGTGGTAGGAATTCTTTATATATCCTGGATACTAACTCCTTATCAGATGCATGATTTGCAGATATTTTCTCCCATTCTGTGGGTAGCCTCACACTCTGCCGACTGACTGTCCTTGGATGACTCGATGTAGTCCAATGTATCTATTTTCCCTTTTGTTGCCTGTGCTTTTGGTGGCGTATCCAAGAAACCACTGCCAATCCAATCGTGACGTTTTTCCCCTATGATTTCTTCTAAGAGTTATATTTTACAGTTTTGGCACTTATATTTAGGTCTTTGATCTATTTTGAGTTAATTTTTGTGTATGGTATAAGGTAAGGGTCCAACTTTGTTCCTTTGCATGTGGGTATCCGGTTTTCCCAGCACTATTTGTTGGAAAGACTGTCCTTTTCCCATGGAGTGAGTGGCCTTTGCGCCCTTGTCCGTTTGACTATATCTCTCAGAGTTTATTTCTGGGCTTTCCATCCTGTTCCATATAGTCTCTGTGTGTATGTTTTATGCCAGTACTACACTGTTTTGAGTACTGTGGCTTTATAATAAGTTTGAAATCAGGAAATGTGAGACCTCCACCTTTTTTCTCTTTTTTAAATAGATCGTTTTGCCTATTTGGGGTCCCTGAGATTCCATATGAATTTTAGGATAGACTCAGTGTTCTATTTTTGCAAAATATACCATTGAGATTTTGATACTGATTGCACTGAATCTGTAGACTGCTTTGGCTAGTACTGACCGCTTAACAATATTGTCCTCCAGTCCATAAAATGGGATGTGTTTTTCATTTGTGCCTTTTTCATTTCCTTCAGCAATGCTCTGTAGCTTTCTGTGTGCTTAGCCTTTCTTTTAACCCGTTCCCTCCCACACTGTCCCTGCCTCTGGGGTCCAAGCCTGCACCCTCTCTCACCTGCTTGTTCTCAAGACCTTTCAGCCGTGCCTGTTTGAATCCATCCTCCCAGGCTCTGCTTAAACAGTGACCCCCGAAAATGTGAGCCTTATCATGTCAGCTCCTCCCCTAAGGCCCCGGCAGCTCCGCCATAGCCCTGGCCGCTGTGCGGGGGTCCAGGCCCGGCCTCCCTGCTGTTGTTCACTTCTGGGTTCTCAGCCTGGCTCCTCACTGAGATCACCTGGGCACCTGCCTGTGGCTTGGCCTGCGGGGTGAGTCAGCGCGGCGGGCAGAGTGCCGCCAGCTTCCCCAGGGGGTTCTCAGGCTCAGGTCTGGAGCTCTGGGCAGCCCCGCAGTCCAGGCCCAAGGGTTAGCCGACCTCCGCAGCCTTGTCTCTGATGTGCTCTGCGCCTGACTCCTGCCTTCAGCCCAGGTGGACCGTTTGTGGTTTTCCGAACATGGCTGTGTCCGTGGACATCCCGCCTGGAATGCCGTCTCAGTTCCTCAAGCCCTTCAGTTCAAGGCCACCGTCTAGCCCCTCCTGTGGACTGACTCTGCTTCCCTTCAGCCTCTCAGGGACAGCTGAGTCACACCCCAGCCCCCAGCACGGAGCCTGGCCCCTGGGGACACAGCAATCAGCCACATTGGTGCCATTCTCCAAACACCCCAAGCCCTGTCCTTCCTCTGGGCTTGCCACGTGCTCTCCCTGCACCCCACCCCCAAATCCTGGCTCACAGAGTAAACTCCTATGTGTCCTGCAAAGCCTCATTCAAATATGATCTCTGGCTTGGACCCACCCTCAGGCAGAAGCCCCCTCTCATCTGCATCCCACGGACCTTTAGACATACCTTTATATGTGTATATTATAATCACAGACCAGTTCATGTTTCTAACTCGGCTTTGACTCCATCAGGGCCAGGGGAAGGCCGTCCATCTTGCTGTTCTGTGGCTCAGCTGTGCCCGGCAGGCAGCAGGTGCCAAGTGTGTTTGAATTAACTCCTTGGCCAAGCACCCTCCGACCCCAGCCGCAGGCTTGGGGCTGCAGAGTCTGTGCCCAGGGGCCAGCAAGGAACAGGCCCCTGCAGGTGCCGTTCACTGGGAAGTGAGGAGGAGCCAGGGAGGGTCTCTTATCGCCACATTTAATGAGCACATTCCTCTCTGGTTTCAAATAATCACTACTTTCTAACATTTGTTCAGCACCAGCAGTTTCCACACGCGGAAGCTTTTCCACAAATACTCATTTGTTCCCACAGAGCAGCCCTAAGCAGCATCACGCTCCGGCAACGAGTCCAGGGAGGTTGAGTGACTCATGTGAGGACGGTCTGGGAAGAGCCGGGAGCAGGACGCGGGTCTTGCTCCTAGCTCGGGCGCCTGCAGCCCACGCAGCTATTTCTGGCCCTCGTGAGTACGAAAGTACCGTGTCCAGCTGCACGAGGCTCCTCGGCTGCGGGACCCAGATGCGCGAGCCCACGTGGTCAAGCATCCCAACAGGGAAGTCCCTTGGCACAAGTGGCGGGCTTTGCTGGGAGGCTCCCCCGCCCCACATTCCATTATTCTAATCTTGGCTCTCATCTCCCGGAGCTCACCAACAAACATTACGCACCTTGGGGACCCAGTGTGGGAAATCTCTAACTGCAACTATGGCAACAAGACTATTAGCTTGTAGAATAATTGGGACCTGGTCCCTTAGCGCAGCTGACATTCCAGAAGGCCCCGGCTCCTGGGGCTTGCCCTGTTCATGTGGCTCCTAAGTTTTAACTCCTACCAGAGCTCCATGCCTTCCTCACTGCTGTCACATACTCCTGGCTCCAATCCCATCACACCCTCGTCCTATCAGCCAGCCAGCCAGGTGGGCCCCTACATGCGCCAGGGGACCTTCCATGGGGCGATGCCAAGAGATGCTGAAGATGATTTCTGCCAAGAGGCAGATGCAGGGCTCCAATTTTCTCAGCTGCACACGGTACATTTTAGACCTTGACCACATACATGTTCTGGAGATGCTTATCTGGGTCTTTGAATTTTCAGGATTTGGACTGATAAAGACACCTGTCAGGAAAGCATCAAGACAAAAGAGAAAAACTCCCCCACCCCGACTGCAGGTTTGAGGGAATTCCTGAGATGGAAGCTGACCTTAAAAGCAGCTCATTTATCCCCTCCTCCCTTTAGAAATCTAGGCAAAAGCCAAAAGTCTGCCACAAAAAAAGCGAGGTATTAACAACAGAGCCGTCATTCATCTGACATTAGTATGCCATTCTTAAATCTCCCAACTGGTATCATCAAAGGTACCATCCCAGTCTACAGATGAAGACACTGAGGGTCAGAGAAGTTAAGTCGTTTGCCCAATGCCAGACAGTCAGACAGTAGCAAGCAGGTCCTGTAACCCAGGTTCACCGGCTCCCAGCTCAGAGCTCTTTCTATTAAACTCCACCACCTCCTTGGAGTGGCTCAGCTCCAGTAACAGAAAAACAACTTGGTATCACAGCCTGTAAAGATGTAAGCTCTTCCACACAAAACGAGTATCTCGGCACAGTGCCAGCTCAGGGGAGAAGTGAGAATGGATGGATGAGGATTTGTAAAGTTTCCTGATCCATTCCCAAGACAGCTTACCATACCAACTTTCTCTTCGAGCTCTTCTTAACTAAAAGGGATTCAGGCTGATGTTTCAAAGAACGGAAAAGTATGAACTATCCCGTCACCAAATGCAGTCACTTTGCATTCTAGCACTATCTACCTTTTGTATAGTTTGGAGTCTTTATCTATAGCTTCTCCCCAGCCGCCTACCTATCCCGACATTTCCCCATAAGATAATGGACTTTCTAGTTTTTACAATCAACTGATTTGTGAAATCTGGAGGGATGGGGGTCATTTTACGCATCACGTTTTAGGCCTGACAGTGGGTGCCGAGTATGTCTCAGTCAGACGCAGTTATGACCTTCCAGCATTTCTGAGGCTCCGTCCTACAGGACTCCTTTGTTGATGCAGCTGGGATACCCCAGAAAGAGAGCTGACAAAAGTGCAGATACAGGACAAACAAAAAGGCTGCCAGTGTCCGGGGCCCGTGGCTCCACCTCTGGGCACACTCGGGGGTTTAAATATCAGGGTCACAATAGAACATTCTTTTTGATTCCGACGGAGGAAGGAACACATCGGGATGATTCTCATCCTCCACTCCTGCTGAGCAGACAGAGCACCATCTGGAGCGACCCTGGGCCCGGCACCCGCTGAGCGGAGGGTCACCCCTCAGCATGCCTCGGGCGCAAGAACACAGCCTGTTCGTGAGGATGGAGCCAGAAGGCCGAGTTCAAACCCCGGCTCTGTTGTTTACTACCTGGGGGATCCTGGGCATGTCTGAGCTTCAGTTTTTCATCCGTCAAATGAGAGGGTTTAACTAGGTAATTTCTGAAGATGGCTTTTAGCTCACACGTTCTGTTTTTACCCGTTGAACCGAACAACAACAGGTGGGATCAGGAACGCTTTGAAAGAACGCTGCCAGATTCAGAATAAAACGCATCTTCCCGGCTCCCATCTTAGCCATCAAAATAACGTCCTCCTACTACTCTCAAGCTGCCAAATGAACTCGGCTGCCCTCGGAGCTGCGGGCCTCGGGGCAGGGGCTTGATGACCACGGGGACACGGTGGGGGACGAGGGCGTTTGCTTGGCCGCCTTCACGAGGCTTCGTAGGTGAAGCGGCCGTGACCCGGCTGCCTGTCTGGCTGTCCGTCTAACGTGGCTCTAACCCGTCCAGTGTCTCAGTGGCTTTCCCAGGACCTGGGCCTTTGGTGCAAGCATCAGTGCCAACGCTCAGCGCGACGCTGGGAGAGCCGCGTGTGACCAGGGCCCACGGCGCTGCGGTCCCAGCCAGACCCCTCCCGCCCGCCTGGCCCGCCCCTCGGTCACTGCTGGCGAGGGCGCACGCAGCGCCAGCCCGGCCGAGCCCAGGCTGCTACTGAGGCCTTGGCGAGCCCCCAGGTGGGAGGCGCGAGGGAGGCGTCTCCGGATCGGCCGGCCTTGCGCAATCCCCAAACCACCAAACGGGCAGTTCTTGGTACTGATGGGTGGCGGGAGGTGGCCAGAGCCTGGGTCAATTGGAGCCTTTGAAAAACATGCATGTTATATAACCACTCTCAGAAAAATAAGGAACAAATACTGAATCACTGGAACTAGGCAACAGGGGAGGGCCAGGGGCCAAATTAGGGAAGGCCTAAACTTAACTGGCAGAGAAGTTCCAGAATTATTCATTTTCCACAGAGGACACCGTGCTTTCTGACTGCAGTCTGAGAGACTTCCTGATGCAAAAAAGGAAAAACCCACAATTTTTCACTCCTGCGGCCACTCTTCCTCCCCCGCCAGCCTCAGCCTGGCGGTCCCCATTCACACACTTGGGCCCCTCCCCGGCCCGCCCCGCACAGCCGAGGATGCTCCCCTGTCCCTCACGCAACCCGAGTGCCACCCGTGGGCCCCCACTCCACAGCAGCGCCAGACGTTCAGCTCTTCCTTTCTCAGAACCACGCTGACACAGAGTCCCCGGGCCAGAGCGGTCGGGAGACCCCAAGTCTCCCCTCAACTCTCCACTAATACGTTACGTGCAGCAAATCGTTTTAGTCCCCAAGGGCCTCGGATTTCCAACCTGCAAAAGGAGCTCCCGTGCCTTCTGCACGGCAGGGTGGCGCTTGTGAGAACCAGGCCAGGTGATACAAGCTCTGCTGGGGTGGCGAGGACCGCTGGCAGGGGACGCGCCCAGCCCGACGTGAAGGCTGCAGGGAGGGTAAGGGCGTCGCTTACACTCGACCCAGGCCTGAACCGGTTGGAAGGATTCTGCAAAGACGCGGGCGGCCCCTCTTCGTAATTAGAGAGCTGTCCTTATCCCTGCCCCAAGCCGAGATGGGGGATTAGATGGGGGATTAGCGGCTTGTGCGCGGCGATCCTAGAGGGGTTAGCAAGCGCGGCTGCCGCTCTGGAGCCTGGCTCTCCGCGTGTTCCACGGGCAGCCGGGCCTTTCCTGGCCGCTGGGCTCCTCACAGGAGGACGCTGTGAGGCAGAAACGGTGCCTCGTCCGGGTCGGTGGTCCTGGCCTGCAGAGGCTGGTGCTGTGGGATGGCTGAGGGCCCCACCCCGTCCCGGGGCCTCTCTCTACCCCGTCCTGAGCTCAGGCCCCAGAGCAGCCTCTGCCCGGCAGCCGTTCCCAGGCAGGTTGGGCCCGGCCTCCGCTAACCACTGAGGCTCCTTGTCTTCTTCCAGCCTGTCGGAGTCCCCTGAGGAAGGGAGAGTGGGGCAGGGGCACCGCCCGGGGGGGCAGGGCTCTGGGTCAGCTCACAGTCCACAAGGAGGGAGGCAAGGGCCCAGGAGACCCCAGGACACAGTCTGTGCAGCCACCTCCCATGGGCCACCAGCTCCATCAGGAGGCACGGCCCGGGCTGCGGGCTCCTGCCTCAACCCTCAACCCAGAGCCACCGAGATCCCCCCAGGGTAGGCTGCAGGCCCCAGCCAGGGAGGGGTGGTGGTTACGGAACAGGGAGCCTGGGGCTCCGCTGACCCATCCCATCTGGAGTCGGTGACGCCGGCTTGGCAAGGCCAAAGCACCCACTGACTCCGCCAGACACCCGTCCAGGGTATTTTGTGGATGTGGTTAACATTAACATCGACGATCGATTGGCTTTGAGTCGAGCAGATCAGCCTCTGTAATACGGGTGGGCCTCATGCCACCAGCTGGAGGCCTGAAGAGCAAAACGGAGGTTTCCAGAAGAAGAAATTCTGCCTGAAGACTTCAGCCGCCACTGCCTGAGCGTCCAGCTGTCAGTCTGCCCAGCGCCGTCAGGACTTTCCAGCCCCGACAGACGCCTGAGCCAACTGCTTAAAACAAATCTCTCATATGCATTACCACTAACATGTATCCAAGCGTATTTATTATAGATTATGTGTATCATATGTGACTGTTATGTGATTATATCTTCTTAATATATATTAAGAACACTATATTAAGAACAAAGTAGGATATGGATATATATATTTCTTACTGCGAATATCTCTGCTTGGTTCTCTTTCTCTGGAGACCCCACCTGACAGAGCCCGGGCCCCTCACCCGAGCTGGTGGGTGAAAGGCGGGGGCGGGGCAGGACAGGAGGCCGCAGCGCAGAGGCTCTCGCCTCCCCCGTGGAGGTGAGAGGGGTAGCTCACCTGGCAGGTGGGCTCCCCACACCGAGGAGCCTTCACTGTGCCAAGGGCCCAGGGAAACACCCGAAGGAAATAGCTGCACAAGGGGATTAAGGCGGGTGCCAAAGGTTGTCCGTCCTGGCTGTGTTTAGTGAAAAACAGGAAGCAGACAAACGGTCTGTTTTACTGTCATGGAAGCACATTCACGACGCATGGAGGGGACAGCAGGCTGAGAACAGTACCAGGATCACATTCCAGCCTGACCTCTTTGGGCCTCGTCCGTAGAACGGGGCAATCCTCCTCGTGTCGCACATCGGGTAGAAGTCACGTGTTTCCGCCGCGGCATCTCGTCACACTGTGTCATCCCTGAGCACCTCCCTCCCCCCACGCCCCGCCAGTCCCTGGACAGTCAGAACCATGTCTCGTTCACCTCCAGGTCGCTCGCCTCTCCACGGTGCCAGGAGACACGCGGGGACCCCAAAGGGAGTCTGTCTTTCCCTTCACAAAACCCAAAACCGACACTGGCAAAGTGGTGTCAAGCTGGGGTGTGAACAAGGACAGCTCAGCGCACGGTAACCCTCGGGGCCTGGAGATAAGGCCTGACGTCCAGATGGGCTATCTGGGGTCGACGCCTTCTCAAGACAAGGACGGACGGCGTTCGGGGCCCTCTGTGAGAGGAGGGACGGCCCTCAGTTTCTAGGGCTCCTTTCAGCCCCGCCATTCTACAACTTTACTAAGACAGGGTCTGAAAAGGCCAGCTCTGGGTTTCTGCAGAGGGTTTATTTACTCACAAATAAAATGCCAAGCCACCAGCCCAGACTGTGGTCCCCGTGGGGTCGAGCCCTCTGTGGACACTCACGACACCGGTAAGGCCCACGCGATTCCACACACGGCCCGGCCAGCTGGGCCCCCGCGCTCTAAAGGGAAAAGCCAATGACAAGGGGACTGGGAGATGCCCTGGGTGTGACCTCTGCCACCCGACCACACGTGGCCCTGGGCCAGACCCGAGGCCCCCCTGTTCAGTGCCCCACAGGGTAAAAATCAAACGGTCTTTGTTTATGCTCGAGGACAAACCACAGGAGGGACACCACGAACTAGAATAAAATTGGCCACCCAGGGAACATTTTTGTAAGGTCACAGAGTTGCTGGCTGGCCCCGAGACACGCCCTGCTCTACTTAGGAGGACCTTGTGCAAGAACAGAAACCTTTAAACCAGGGCTCAGAGACATCTCATTTCTGTTCCCAACCACCCACCCAATATGTGGCTTTGGGATTTGGCCTGGAGCTGAGGTCTGCCATGGTTTTCAACTCAGCACTCTCAGAACATCCAGTGTCTGTGTTTATAAAAACATAGACCGAAAGATTCTTCCCAAACACTTTCTGCAGGTGCCCGAGGACTCCTCCCACCCCTTCTTGTCGTTTTACTCACCTGCTCTGTGCCAGGCACGTTGCGATAAAACCGTACAAGGAGTTCAGAGGAAGAAGGAAATACCAAGGACTTAACCAGAAAGCGCGGCTGCACACGCGAGCAGTGAATAGAGGTGCTGTTGTCTGTCCGTCCACCCTCGCCTCACCCAGGGTGAACTGGCCACTCCAGAGGCACTGGCCACAGCTCTTCACACTAACAGTCCCAACCCATCGGTGGATTATGAAATCAGTTTAGTGGGTTGCACAGCCACCAAAAACTGAATCAGAATAAAATAAGAATGCACCTCATTGTTGCATAAACCCGTGTCTCAATTATTCTCACACACACACGTAGAATAAAATGTACTTCTCATTGCACTGAGGATGACGAAGTCTGAACAGTGCCGCATTAGATGAGCTTTGAAATTGTGCAGATGGATTTCAGGGACAGGGAGGAGCTGACCTTCCGTCCCCAAGATGTCACCAGAAGTGCAGGATGATGAGCACTGACCATTTCCTCTCCTGGCTGGAGCCGTCTGACCCCTCTTTGTACTCTGTGTCCAGAAACACGAAGAGCTAGCGAGGTAGAGCACCACACCTGTCCACCGCTGTGAGGACGGGGGCTCCCTCACCTTTCACCCCCCGGCTGCCCTCCCAGCCCTTTGACTGGTGGGCACTGTCCGACCCACCAGGGCAGCTGGGCTCCCGCCACCCCCAGCCTCCTCGGGCTACGCCAGACCTGGACCAGCAGTTATTCCCTTGGGGGCCACCACCCCCCCGCCGGGGCCAGGCCTGCTGCAGATGCCCTCGTCTCCATCAGTCACAGGATGCTGCCGTGGACGTGGTCGTGGAAACCCTCCCAGTCCCTTATGGTACAGGTGGGGACAGATACCCGAGATTCAAGCACGTCGCTCAAAGCCACACAGTGAGTCGTGACCCAGCCGGAACCGAACCCCGGCCTTGCAGCTTGTGGCTGAGGTGTCTTTCTACCACCTCAACTCCTTCCGGCCGATCTGGCTTATGTTTCCAACACACGAGCGTTGTATGGAGGCTGGGAGTCCCCAGCCGGCGCCTGGCTGCGGTGGGCACACGGTCGTAACTCTATGAGGCTGTCCTCTGATTTAGGCTCTGTTGGCATCTCTGCAACGTTTCTCCAGTGGCAGGACAAAGTCCTTGCTCCGAATCGCCCTCCTCTGTCATTTGTTGGCTTTGTGTGCATTTGTTACTTCCTGGGAACCCTTCACCCTGTGATCGTGGCCATGAGGGGGGACCCCTGCTCCAAGAACTTTCCGGAACCCACAGAAACCGTCATGTCCCCCTTCAGGTTGAAGGTCGGCAGACACTCTGCACGGAGGGGCACCAGGCGCCGCGGGTACGTGGAGACCAGCGGGCCCGGAGATGGCGCCTGCCCCGCCTCTTCCGGGCAGGGCCCGCCCAGGGCTGCTGGCCACACTCCTGGCAGCTCCCAGGTAGGATGTGAAGGTGTTTGGGAGCACTCGACGCCCTCCTGTGATTCTGGGCCAGAATCCCTCTCAGGGCAGTCAGTGACACTCAACATGGTCGTATGACACACTCTTTTAAATTTTATTTTTTAGTCCTTTTTACTAACTTAGCTCCTGTTGTTATAAAAGAAGATGAATTGAGCCTGGATTTCCACCCCTCACCAGCCGTGTCAGTTGGAAACTCACTCCCCATCCCTAGTCCTCAATTTCCCCACCTGCAATGGGAGGTGTTTAAGCTCAGCCCCGAGAGCTCCCCCAAAGCCTCCCCCAAACCCAAATTCTGTCCCAGGCCATCCCTCCTCCCGGCACCGTGACGACACTACGCCTTCAAACGCTCCCAGGGGTGCACCCCGTGTTCAGGCCCAGGGGCGTGAGCAGTTCCGGGGCGACACAGGACACATGGATGGGGAGTAACAGCAGCCGGATGTGGGCAGAGGAGGGAGGATGCGTCGG
The DNA here is from genome assembly GCA_963574435.1 of Cheirogaleus major. NCBI lineage: Eukaryota > Metazoa > Chordata > Mammalia > Primates > Cheirogaleidae > Cheirogaleus > Cheirogaleus major. The sequence goes on along the minus strand of CAUYPO010054934.1, from coordinate 17,896 downwards.
CGGAGCACAGAGGACGTGCAGGGAGGTCACGCTGCCCTGGTGATCCTGTGATGGTGGACACAGGTCATCATTCATCTGTCAAAGCCCACAGATGCATGACACCAAGAGTGGACCTACTGTGAGCCGTGGACCTTGGCTGACAGCGACGTGTCAATAAAGGCTCTTGATCGTAGCAAATGGACCACACTAACGCAAGACCCAGTGACGGGGAAACCGTTACTAAGGGAGTGGGGAGGGGCATATGGGAACCCTCTGTTCCTTCTGCTCAATTGTTCTGTAAACCTAAAACTGCTCTAAGTCTATTAATTTTTTTTAAAAAGGAATAATGGCAAATGGCTGGAGATGGCCTCAATTTCACCTGCCAGCCACTCTCTTACCATGCCAAGCCTGGACCGCCACCCTGGGTCATGACTACAGGAGATAAAAAGGGCCTGTGACATAGCTGAGGGCCTGCCTGGGACTCCTCAGAGACACCTGGGATTATTGGTCCCCTTGGGAACGGGAGTGTCCACAGCTCTGGGTCCTTCCAGAACACAGGGAGCAGGCGCACTCCACGTTCAGGCTCAGGGTCACGAGGCCGATGGGATCTGGTCCAAGGCTCAGCGTTCAGGGAGAGAAGACAATGAGGCAAGGGACGCTCGGAGATTATCTGCCATGCCAGGGTCGGGCAGCAAGTGAGCTGGGAGAAAGGCCTGAGAACCCAGGTCCCCACCTCTGGCCCAGCCCCCTCGACCCCAGGCGGGAGCAGTGAGGACCATGCACCAAGGGCTCTTGCATCCACGCTCCAGGTAGGGGCCATGAACACTGGAGTCACCAGGTGGCCTCAGAAGGTCTGGGGGTGAGGACACGTCACCAGGCCCTCTGGGCAGCTGGTTCCTTGGGGAGACCAAGCAAGTACAGATAACTTGCATTTCCTGGGAGGAAACTCCAGGCTGCAGACCACAGCATCGACGAATCCGAACAAGGGAATTTGCTAGGTTTTTCTGATTTTTGTTCTGTTGCTGCCAATAAACCCATTCTGTTCTGGGGGGGGGGGGGGCTCGTTACATAAGGAGGAGAGGGAAGAAAATTGCTGAGATGTGAGGCCAGAGTCCCCAGAGAGGCAGAGACTTCGAGATCAGCTGCTGCTCCAGTGGGGAGTCAGGTTCAAAAAACGGGGTTATTTGTGGCTTTGTTTTTTCAAGAAAGGAAAAGAAAAAAAGCCTGCTTCTCCCACCCTAGGAGTGGGGTTAAAAGCCACCATCTCTTAGGACAAGTTGAGACCCTCCAGTGAGCAGGGCCTGGTCCCTGCGGTGTCCTGGTCTCCCAGCCCTCACGTACAGGGGAAGCCCCAGGCAGCCCAGCCTCCCCGGGGCCTGGTTTAAGGATGCGACCAGGAAGAGATGCGGCCTCAGCATTTGCCATCTTCTCTTTGCTGGAGTGGTTTGGGATCTTTATTTCTCTCTGAAAATGCACAGAAGGTTCTGGGCCAGGTCCTGTGGGATATTCCGAGAGCCAGAGGATCCCTTTGGACAGTCCGTGCCCCTGGCGTCGCTGGCCTTCGTGTTCTCTCTCGGCTCTCACCGGTGGATCCGGGAAGCCTTCCGGATCACATTCCTCTGCCCCTTGTGCCTACGAGGTCCCGGGGACACCTGACCCGTGTTCACAGCACGAGGCGCCACATCCCAGGTCCTTGTGCCCACAGTGAGTGAGTGGCCTCTGACCTTCCAGCACGGCCGAAGGGAGCTGACGTTTTCCACAGATCTGATTTTACACCGATCTCGGAGAGATCCACAGAGAAGGAAGGGAAACTCCACAGGGAGAGGGAAAACTGAAGCTGCCCAGGGGACCTTCCCAGGGGCCCACTTTGTCCCCTCTTAGTCTGCACACTGCCCTATTTCCACGGCTTAAAGGGCACCACTAAAAGGTCACAGTAGGTCGGTTCTCCCTTGGCTGTCTGCGTGCCCAGCCTAGAGGAAAGAACAAACGCCGCATGGGGACCTGGCTGGCCGAAACCTCCCGGGGTTGCTTGCTATCTGCAGGAGAAGGTGCTCGCTCCTCGCTGGCCCCGGCCTTACCTTCTCCCCCGCCGCGCTCTCCTGCCGCAGCCAAACCTACGCACTGTCCCTGGAACAGCCTCGGTTCCTTTGTTCCTCTTCCACCAGAGCTCCTCAAACTGGAGGCTTATGACTCACACAAGTGGAAGGTTATTGTTAATACATACAAATTATTTTCAAGGTAACAGTTAGAGAGCCAGCATTCCTTCGTAGTGATGGTTTGTAAATGAAAACACTCTGATTGGACAGGAATTTAAGGTGGCATCCATCATGCTGGAGTTCAAGGACACACTCCCAGCGTCGGCAAGGGGTTTCTCCCACGAAAGGGGAGAACACACGTCACACGACCTGAGTCACGCTGCCTACGCCGTTCTTGCCCCCCGCTCCCAGGACTTTATATCCTGTGCATCCTCCAAGAACTAGGTCGATTCCCACAAATCTACGTCGACTTTTCTGATGAGTCCAGTTGAAAGTGATCTCTTACTCCACTGCATTTTCATACCTAAGAATTTAAAATCACTCACCCACATGTTGCCCATTTGCTATTTGTATATACATTTTACCTCTGCACAGATTGTAAGTACTCTGAGGGCACCGGCTATGCTAGCCAACTTTCTTTCGATAAGAAGAAAAATGCATAGGGTTCAAAAGTCAAAACAAAACAATAAATAATTGAAGAATCATTCTTCCACCCTTGGACCCGCCATGCCATGTCCCCACAGAAACCACTTTTGTTGCATATGCAGTTGGGGCTTCTTTATGCAACTGCAAATTCAGCCAAGATCCATCCCAGATATACAAGCGGAAAGGGCAGTTCAGGGAGGCAGGATGAACGGACACGCCACATCCTTGGTGATGAAGTTAGGGACGCAGAGAAGACCCCCCCGCAGACTGAGAAAGCCTTTTGGGTGCCCTCCGGGTAAGCTCCTAAATGGCTCACATGCTAACTTCCTCACTTACTACAACAAAGAATGGCAGAGGGTGATATAGGTTGGGGATCTCTGGTCCAGGGTGGGAGACGACAAAAAGCCACTGTGGAGGCTGGGGGTTCAGTCACTCGAGGAGTGAAAAGAAGTTGCACCCTCACTCGTGACTGCTTAGGCGAATAGAACAGCAAGTCCCCGCTTTCGGCTGGAATTTTATCAGCTCTGGTTACGTTGATTATCTAACACTGATCAGGGAGGCTGGTATCAGAAATGACTACTTGAAGAAATTATTAACAAATGCTTGTTAGACAATCTTTTAAACCTTAGGATGAAGGGGAGGAAACAGGAGTCCTGGAGGGATTTAAAGATACATTAGAGCAAAGTGAACAAGCCAGGGACGCACTCACTTAAACATCTGTGAAGTATCCACGCTGTGCCGGAATACAGGATGCACAAAGGTAAGACACAGACCCACCCACGACAGCCTTAAGATGGGGCGGGGCAGGACTGCAAAGGGACACGGGGACCTTCTGTAGGTGACGGAAATGTTCTGTATCATGATGTGGTGGTGCCTGCATGGCTGTGTACATTCATTACAGCCCATCCAACCGTATGCTTAGAACAGGTTTATTGTATGTAAATTACACCTCAATAAAGCCAACCAGAAAGTGATCAGTCAACCACCACCATACCCACGGGGGAGAAGAACAAGCAAGCTACAGAAAGGGGGAAATGTCTGCATTATTAACCCTGGAGTGTTGAATGTGCTTTTTCATGCAGCAGGAGTGGAATTTTCAGGAAGCAGCTGTGCTGGGGGTGACAGTTACACTTTATTCTCTAGCAAAATTCCCCAGTTTCAATTAGCCGCTTGGTGCCAAAGCACCGTGGCTTGGTACGCCAACAGACAGGGCACAGTGATTGTCCCTTCTGCCCCGCCCGTGATCGGAAATGGCCAGTGTTGTACCCTCCAGAACCCAGCTTAGAGGCACGGTGGCTACAGATCTAGGAAGAATGATTGGTCATACACCAAAAGCCCAGGTTCTCCCAAAGGTAAACCCCCAGCCGTGTGAGTTGTCACAAACCTACACAAGTGCGTACATTGCGTGTTCCTGGGCCCCCTTTGTGGGTCAAGGCAGTATTTCAAAGGTGACCGGGAGAAAGAACTCATTAATCTGAATCCTTCTCTGAATTAGCAGGTTATGGGATTAGCTAATCTCAAAAGAAGACCCTGAAGGCGTAGGGGAGAGGAGAGAGAATTTTGGATGGGGTGGAGATGACCATCAGACAGAAAAAGTGCTTGGAGAAGGCGGGTCTGGGGAGCACTGCAGTGGGGACCCTAGACTCCAGGCACGGCCTGAAGAGTGGGGAAGGGGCTGAGGCCATGAGGCTCCACCCTCTCCCTATAAACCACCCCTGTCCCTCCAGCCAAGGAAGAATATAGGGACCACTAAGCCCCAGGAAGACAGTGGATGTTCAGGTGTGATGACCACGGCTGGCTGAGCTCATGCCTGGCCACCCGCTATTCTCACACGCTGCTTCTAGACTCTGTCTAAGTGCAGCACTGAGTGATGCTCAGGCTTCTTTCATTGTCAAGTGCATCTGATATTAATATCTGATAGTACTCTAGTGTTCTGACAGCATTCCAGGTAAGGTATAGCTGGATTAACCACAGTACCCAGGCATTTGGATTATTGAAAAATATTCTAAGGATTTTTTTTTTTTTTTTGCAATTGCATGATGATTTTCTTACCTCTCTTCCTGAATGAAGGTGATTTGGGGGGAAACTGCTAGACTCAGTGACAAGTTGGACCTAGGACCTTGGACAAGAAGGTCTGTAATCTTCTCTGTTGATAACAGAGCAGGGAAAAGGAGGCCCCTTCCCTGCAAAGCCAGTGCTTAGCGCACAGAAGGGGCAGCTGAGAATGCCGGGGTGCCAATGCGGCAGGCTGGGGTGGGACCCGGGAGTGTCAGCCCTAACAGGGAGGGTCTGGCACAGGTGGCAGGTGAGCTTAGAGAGTGGCTCTTTCCTCCTTACTCGGGAGACATGGGGGAAACGGTCCTCGTAGACCATGGAGGGCTTTGAAAAGGAAGAGAAGAGGTGGACAGGAAAAAAAAGAGGCCCAGGACGCCCCTCCCTCTGAAGCCTCTCGTCAGGGCTGAGCCTGGTGACCGTGGGACAGATGGCTGTGGGCCGGGGCCCTGGTCCAGGCAGGGGGGAGGAGCAGTGGGCAGTCCTTGGGGGGCCTGGGCGAGGCCATCTTGCGGGACCGGGCAGAGTGTCCTTGGCCCCTTCGTGGGGCACCTGCGACCCTCACGCTGGGCCAGGCCTAGTGCAGCACGATGCTTCCCGGCGCCTCCCGCCGTCCCCCCCAGAGCTCGTGTCTGGAGACCAACGGGCAAGCGTGTCTGAGGCTCTGGGATTCGAGCAGATGAGCGTGGCATGACTCAGAGGGAGTGGGTGGCGGCAGATGCCCGCGGCTGGCTCCGAGCCAGGCTTGGCAGGTTCTGGGTAAGTGACTGGCTCGGGGCTCAGCCTGACATTAAGGGCGAATGCCACCAGGGAACAGGGGGCTCTGGAATCTGAGCAAGTCTCCATTCAAAACAGATGCAGCCCTGGCCCAGCCCGGCCCCTTCCCACCCACGCCACCCCCGGCAGGGCGCAGACTCAGCAGCAGGGGCCATGGAGAAACCCCGCGCCCATGCTCTGTGGCAGGAACGGAACCGGCTTCATTCCAAGATCGCAGCTACCTGGCGTGTACCGGGGGCGTCTACGCGGGCCGGGCTTACTGGTTCCTCTCACCATCTTCTGAGCACGGAAGGCTGCCTTCACATTGGTCTCCCAGGGCTCAAACGGCACCACTCTTGCTCTCAAACGCAGCCACCTCCAAGGATGCATCCCGACTCCCGCCAGCTCTGCCAGCTCCCCCTCGACTCCGACACAGGAGGCTGAGCTGGTGTCTGGGCTCCACTCCCCAGTGGGGGCAAGTGCTGTTATCCAGAAAGTTCGCCTCTGTTTCCTGCCAGGCTGGGTAGAGAAGGCCTTAGGTACTAGAAACCTCGGGGAATGGCAATTATAGAGCTTTTAGTCACTTATTTTTTTGGATAAGCAGAAATCAGTCTTCTGACGCTTATTGGTGAAAATATTTCTAAAAACGGCTCTACCGTTTTCCTGCTTTGATGAGAATGGGAGGGCAGGATTTAGCCACCTGGCGGCTACGGTGTTTACAAAGGGCCACAGCCGCTCCCTCAGCCACCCCAGAGCCAAGACAGGACCAGAGCCGCGGCCGTGGGTCCCGGGGCCAGAGTCACTCTCATCTCAGAAGGGGACTCTTCCTCCCCTTGACAGACGGCAAGAGCCCCGCACCTGCTGAGCGTCATGGAAGATGCCGCTTATAGACCTTGGTTAAGCGGAGTTCTGCGCACCATCCTTGTGTTGAGCGAGGAAGATATTTTGTTGTTTCCTTCCCACCTCTTCTCAAGCACAAGCCACCCCACTGGGCGTCCCCAGATGGGCCCTAGGCCTTCCAGGGAAGTCTCAGAATTCCCCCAAATGCTCACACGTGTCAGCTCCAACTCTACTTCCGAATGTGATGGGGCCAACCTTGCAGATAAAGAGAACGTCTGCATTTAAGGTCAAAAGCATTGACTGTTGGGTTATGAGCAAAACAAAAGTCCCACAAAATTTTCCGAGGCTTGGTGCTTCTCCTTGTCACTCCTTAGCCCCTGATTCTGTGTCTAGTTCTCTCTCCAAGAGGCAGTGAAACCCCGTCCTGGAAGCACCCAAACTATAGGAGCGCTGGACCAAAAAGAAAAGGAAAGCAGGCTGGGGGAGCACAAGGCCCCCCAACTCCACGGCCCTCTGGTCTTCCCAGAGGCCGCACCTTGGGCTGCCTGGACCCCCACCAAGTTGCTGCCCCCCACGCGGTGGTGGGCAGTGGGGCAGTGTGCGTAGTGCCTGCAACCGGGTGGAGGCGGCCAGCCCTACTCCCACGGCCCGGCGGGTGTCTGCATCTTACTTTCTGGAATCTGCACAGCGAGGCTCTAACTCACAGGTGACTAACGAGCCCTGATTACCAGGCAGGTGGCAGACTCCCTAAACAGCAGACATGAAACAATAAAATGCCACCACGTACCTTACCCGCAAAGTAAAACCAAACAAACACCTAAGTCTGGCTTTGCTTTTCCTCCGCTTTCTCTCTACCCCAACGCCCCACACTACAGGTCAAGGCAAGAGGTGCCAAGGGAATCCCAGGGGGGGATTTACGATTCGGGTGAGATCCTATGAACCTGCCCTGTGACCTCCAGGAGAACCGCAATGGGATACAAGACAGCTGAGGCAGCAGACCTTGTCCCAGAGTGATGAGTGACGTGTGGGGTGGGGAGAGGGGTGGGGCTTGACCACCGCCCAGCTCAGGTGGAGAATGGGGGCGGGAGGGGAGCCACAGGGGCAACAAGGTAACGACAGGGACCCTGCGGAACCAAAGCCCTCCTGCCTTGGCCGCCTGATGAACAGTCAGTGACAAGACTCAGAGAATTCTATCAGAAAACTCAGTCGATTCAAGGCACTGCTTTGGAATGTGTTCTGCTGGGTTCTGCCAGGGCAGGCCACACCTGAAGACAGGGGCCGACTGTTTATGAAGCATCTATTATGTGCCAGGAACTGGCCCTTGGTCCTGTGAGGCAGGTATTGCTGTCTCCATTTTTAGAAGAAAAATCAGGCTCAGGACGTGAACTGATTTGCTCATGGTACCTAGCTGGTGGACCGTACAACACATTCTCTGGAGTCTCATGCCAAAGGCCCCTGGGGTTAAGAGGGAACATCACTGAGTTCTTGGGCATCAGGTGCTTGTGATTCAATTGTATTTTTCTCTTAACTCAAATTTTAGTTAATTGAGGTTAGAGTCCTGCAGTCTCACATAAACCCCTTCTAGGGCTCTAGGGCCTGTGCCGTGCTCGTGGGAAGATGTTCCATTGAGCCTGACCAAAGCTTCACTGGAAAGCACGCAGAGCCGTGAGGTGGGTGCTCTCTAGCTCTGCCGCAGGGCGCCAAGGCTCAGGACAGCCTGGCCACCCTCGGGAGCCTAAGGAGGCCGGGGAGATGTTGAGCCTTGAACCGGCCACTTGCCCGTGGGTCCTACCTGGGTTTCCCGCTAAGCCACCACGCCCACAGTGACTTGCACTGTGCAAGTTTTCACCACCAGACACTTGCCACATGGCCCATGCAGTGCAGTGGGAGGGACAACTTTGGAGGCGTCAGAAGGCCCGAGTTTGGACTCCAGTTTGCCACTTACTGGCCATGCAATCTCAGTGGATTATTCAAATTCAGGGAGCCCCAATTTCTTGTGTAAAAGAAAGAAAACTCCTGGGATTGTCATGAGAATTAACATCCACGAAAGCACCAACCCTGGTGCCTGGTGCCTAATGCAGTCAATACATGTTTACCGAAATATGAAATGCAGATGGCTAAAAGCAGTCTAAGAGGTGACGTGGAGACAGTCCTTCTAAGAAATGAAGACCCTGGCTGACTACATGGGGAGTTATCAATTGCTCGATCTGCAGGACTAACTGAACTTGATAAAAAGTATTACATAAAACAGAAAGTGCAGCCAGCTACAGGCTGACCGGTCTCTGTGGCATCTGGTGGGAGGAGTGACTTGAACACTTTCAAAGGAAGAAAAAGGTCTATAGTTTGAAAGAGAGTGGCGAGCGGGTCGGATAAATCCAAGAGGGGTTCCTTCACCAACAGCTGAGCAGAAGCGAGAGCCCCAGATCAGTGCCTGTGTCTGCAGGACCCTCTGGCGACCCAGCACCCTTAACTGAAGAGGTCGCGGCCAAGTGTCTCACTCTTCTCGGAAAGGCCAGCGACGGGTACACAGGACTCCAGAGTCCGTCTCACTAAAGTGTTGATTTTAACATCAGCCTGGGGACGGGGCCTGAAGAGAAGCCAGATCTGAGACAGCAAAGGGACAAAGCCCACGGCCAAGGGACAGTCCACCCAGCCCAGCCCACCAGCCTCCGTCCTCCCAGACCACTCCCCACTGAGAAGCCGGGTTGGGCCTCAGGACACCTGGCTTCTTCTCCCAGCTCAACCCCTCTGTCACTTTACGCAAGGCAAGAAGACCAAGTACCTTAAACATCCCGGGTTTTCAGTTTTATTCACTGAGTGATTTTAACCACTTAACCCTCAGTTTCCTCTTCTGTAGAAAGTAGTCTGCGCCTGTCTCGGGGCCTGATGTTGGGCTGAAAAAACCCAAACCAAAACCAAACCAAAAAACACCACCTTAGATTTATTTAGTCCTTGGATGTTTCCACGCAAGTTGGGGAAGCGGTGGAAGGTGAGAAGCCCCCAGACCTGGAGGAGGCCAGTCACAGCCCTCAGTCACCCCTCTCTGGCCAGAGCTGCTTTCTGGGGTGTGCGCGCCCCGGGGCACTGGCTCGTCCCTAGGAAGCTCCATGGGCTGAGATCCACCCACCTTGATCTCGACTCTACTTACACCTAAGAGTGCCTGCGATTCTCTACTCACTGGGGGGCTCCCCTGCACTCAGCGGGAGGAGCTCCTGTCCCATCCTGCTGTCCCATCCTGCTGTGTCCCCAAGTCTCTCCCTGCCTCTCAGTGCCTGCCGTCCACATGCGGCTCCCTGCTAGCTCACGCGCCCTGAATTGTTTAATATTACCTCTCCTCTCCACCTGGGTTGTAAATTCAGACGCGATCAAGCCTCATGCTTCTATTATAATCCCCCCCCCCCGGGGTCACTCGCAATCGCCAGGACTTGAGGACCCTGAATCACAGCCAAAGTTCTCTTCAGACATAACTAGCGCAGCCCCTGGCGTGGGGAAGGGGATTGTAAGGCGAAAAAAATGAAAGAAAGAAGAAAAGTGAGCGGCTTGCTCGGTGCGCCACTCAGCAACGTCAGCGGAGGGCGAGGTGGGGGAGCCTGTGCCGTACCCGAGTCTAGCACTTTCCAGCCTGCAGCTCTGCTTGTCCCTGCAGAGTCACTGGGCAGTGGGGCTCCTGGTCCCCAGCCTCCCCTCCCATCACCCAGAGAGATCAGCTCGGTGCCAGCCGCCGGCGAGGCCATCTCCCATCACCCCTCCCCCCCTCCCCTTCCTGGTTCTCCCAGGTGCCCCCACGAGTCGCACAAGCAACAGGTGAGCCTTGCAGAGCTCCACCCTGCGGCAGGAGGCCGGACACTCCCCAGTGTGCATGTGGTCAACAGGGTCTCAAGGACACTGTGGCCCACGCCCAAAGGCCCCCATGTCATCCCCAATCTTTTGCTTTCAGGTCAAATTTAATAAATGATGACTCGGGGAAAGGAAAAAGGAAAGGCAGAGGATGACAACTTCGGTAAGATTTCACTTCGGCGAGGGAACCGTGAGCCAGGGTAGGAGGGTGGGGAGGAGGCACCCACCGGCCGGCGTGCGTGTGGCAGCCCTGCCGGCCCGGCAGCCTGGAGCAGAGACAGCCGCGGCAGAGGAACAGTGACGAACACGCCCACACACACGCACCACCTCCACTAGTTATTCTCTGTAAATCACAAGAAAAAGTTATGTAAGGAGAAAACATACAGCTCTGACAGAGAGAGGGAACATTTTGTTCGGCCTTGGGGTATTTAATGTAACGAGAGCTCCCGGAGAACAAAGCGACACTCGGCATCAGTCTTGCACACGGGGACACGGGCGGGCAGAGAGGAGACACCACACGCGCGGACATACATACGCTCGCCATGCATCCGGAAAGCCAGCCCCGGAGGTCTGCTTACTCAGCCCCGAGGGTCCCGCAGCTCGCCTCTTCCCGGACGTAATAAGCAGTCAGGGCCGTAAGATGCTGGGTGACAGGATGCAAGTGACGCGGGATGAACGGCACTACCAGCTCTGACAAATCCTGCCGCCTCACTGCCAAGGTCCATCCGAGAAACAGTTTCCCAGCCTGCTCAGCACAGGCAATTTCCAGGGCTCGGCTGCTCTCCGAGCTGCTGCCACTGCATGTCTGCAACAGATGGGCACCCCGGCTGGGTGTGTTTCCCGTCCCCAAAGCAGCGCAACAAGCGGCTGGCAGACAGCACGAGCTGGCCCAAGACAGCGCAGGCGACAGTCTCGTTGGCTAGAGCCGGTCTGCTGCTCAAGATGCAGGCAGACCCCTCATCGACAGGACTGCAGCAAACTGTCATTCCCACCTGTGTCGGGCTGCTGGGAGGAAACTGCTCACCACACAGCAAGCCAGCAGGAGGGAGGGCCGGGCTGCAGCTTTTAAAAAGACAGGCGGCAGGACGAAGGCGGGCAGGAGCAGGGGCTGGGGATCCAGCAGGTGACGGCTCTGGGATCCAGGGCCTCTGGCCAGCACGGCAAAGGCTGGCACCTTCAGAGGAAAATAGCTTGTTGGTTTCAGAAACCTGGACTCCCTGGAGGTCCCTGTCCTTGGAGTATAAAGAACGTAGCTTTTCCTCTGGCAAGAATAACGGCTACGGCCTTCCCAAAGGAAGGCTGCACACCCAGGCCCCCAACTCCAGACAGCCCGCAGACTTGCAGGGAGCGACATGGTCTCCGCATGTCCTCACCATCTCTTGCATTTTTTGCATTCTGATGCTTTGACATCTGGAGCCTTGTTGACCTTGGAGGGACCACCCCTCCCAGGGGTAGCCAGTTCCCAGAGACTGTAAGCAGCTCACCTGTGGGCTTGCCTCCCACGTTTGAGCCGCTCGACCCCACCACACACACCCCACCTCCTCTATGGGGCTCCTATACCCCAGGCCATTACTCACCTGCCCTGATCACTGGTGACATCCCAGAGCCCCCTGAAATTATTCACAGAAACCACAACAAAGGCTCTTGCCCACATTCCCCCTCACTTCCCTGGCTCCTGACCTGTTCTGGTGTTTTTTTACTTTTTTTTTAAGAAAGGGTCTCAATCTGTCACCCATGCTGGAGTGCAGTGGTGCAATCACAGCTCACTGTAACCTCAAACTCCTGGGCTCATGCGATCCTCCTGCCTCGGCCTCTCTCCAGAGTAGCTGGAACTACAGGTGCATGCCAGTGTGCCCGGCTAATTTTAAAAAAAAATTTTTTTTGTAGAGACAAGGGTCTCCTTGTGTTGCCTAGGCTGGTCTTAAACTTATGGTCTCAAGCAATCCTCCCATCTAGGCCTCCCAAAGAGCCGAGATTAAGGTGTGGGTTACAACGTCCAGCCCTGGGAACACTTAAAACAATGCTCCAAGGAGTGTGTAAGCTGCTTGGGAAGAAAATGACTTGAATGGTTAGGAGAAAATGAGGGCCCCCATTTCAGATCCCTGCCACGTTCATTATTAAACAGAACTTGCTAATGCCTTGAACTGTCCAGCAATGGGGAATTGCTTCAAAAGAGAGTCAGTGACTTGTCACTGGAGGTATCCAAGAAACAGAGGATTCTCCGAAGAGTCTACAACTCAAAGGCGATGATATAGCGGGCAGATTTGTTGCTCAGGTGAGACTGAGGGCAGTGCAAGGTGGGAAGACATGGCGCAGGCATCGCAAGCAGGAAGGCTTCACGGAGGTGACGGAGGAACATTGCGTGGCTGTCTGCCACGGCTCAGGAACAAAAAGGCAACAGAGTCAGAGCCTGAGACTTTGGGGTACTTCTAATGAGGCTAGAAGTGTGTGGCTTTCCTAAGGTTGTTTCCAGCCCAGGAGGGTGACAGGCGGTCATCATCTATCCCACCGTCCGTTCCGAGAGTGGAGCGAAGAGGCACAGGGCGCAGCAGCCGGTTCTCTCTAGGAACTGGCAGTCCCGGGGCTGGGCAGCCCAGCTGCGGGTTACCTGGGACAGTCACTTTAAGCTGGAACTCTGTTTTCTCGTCTGTAGAATGAGCAATTTGTCACATGATGTACCTCAAGGTCCTTTTCAGACCTGGGCACTAATATTCCGTGACAACAACGAGGGTCCAAGTCAGAGCTCAGTCATTTCTCCGAACCTCAGTGGAAACATTTGCTCTGCAGATCACCCAGGGCCGCTGCTGGGATAATGCATGAACAAGCATTCGGACAAAAACAAGCGTCAGCTTGGGATGTTCGGGATGATTCTGGAACCAGAGGGCAGTGCTACCATAAACCGAGGGGTAGCAAAAAGCTGGCACCGTTAGCGACCAGCGTGGGGCGACCTCCTGCAGCCAGCCCCCGGGCACTGATGCGAGGGGCCGACCAGAGATCTTGCCAACCTCAATATTGTCTCTGCTGGTTCTGGAACTATCCATGCTGGGTGAGCTGGGCTTGTTTTATTTTCTGTGTGCTTTATTCCAAAGCACACAAACAAGCCCGAGGATAAAAAGCCTAATTAGTTTTGCTTGGAAAAGCTGGAAATGTCAGAGAAATGGGAGCCACCGTCCAAAGGACTCAGAGGTCTGCTGCACTCGGAGACAAGCGCCTGAGAGTGATTTACGGGCTGTGATGACTCCGCAGTTCTGACGGGAGGTGATTCCTCGTCTGAGGGGCCCGGGATCATTCATTAGAGATTAAGGAAAATAAATAGCTCTGCTCCTGCCTGCAAGCTGCCAGCCGCAAGTATGGTGACTGTCTGCAGCTCACTCTGGCTTCCAACCCCCCCTGCACTCCTGGATGCGTGTGGGTGGTTCCCGCTTCCCCGCCAGGCGCTCGGCTGTCCTGCCCACTCTCCTCGGCTGTCTGGAGGGACACGGCCGGCAGATCGCACAGGCGCCGCGAAGCCCGAACACCTCCGCTGCTGCTGTGGCTGGTCTCGGAACGGGAAGCGGGAGGGATATTCCTCCCTGAGGCACGACCCCTCGGACTCACCCTCTCCCGGATTCGTCTTCCTAAACACTGCTCTCCAAGTATCGCTCTCAGCGCCCTCACCACACCAAAAAAGACAAAGCAGAAACAAAACAAAACCGAACCAGACCAGAACACCGTCAGTAGCTCCACACTACCCACGGAACAAACCCCGGCCCTTCCAAGCTCTCGGGCTTGCTCGGAGCTGTCGGCCCGTCCGCGTGGCCAGCAGCGCCCGTGGGGCACCCTGCTATCTCCGCGGTCGGCATCACTCGAAGGCCCCTCCCCCACAGCCTTTCCCTGGGACCTGTAGGTTATTACCCGGACTCTCTCCTAGAATTGATTTTTTTCATTGTATTTTTAGTGCTGAGCATTTTACATGTGCTACCTCAACCCGCACAGAATACGGTCAATTTTATCAATAAGGAAGTCAAAGCTAAGACACCAAGGTTACAGAACAGGTTAAGTCACAAAGCCAGGATTTGGTCACCGCTGCGTTCCCCTGCAAAGCCCGGCTCTGTCCCACCCTGTTCTAACAGGCCCACCGCCCCTCGTATCTATTTATTTTTGCTCTTTGGTATCATTTAGTTTTTCTGTGGACCACACTTGATTATTACCTGTATAATTAAAAATGAGAGGAATACGCTCACACACTCTATGGTGGTAATTCCCCATTTAGGGCCCATCCCAAAGAACATCTGAAACAAACAAAGACAGACTCTGCAGCAATAGGGAAGGATTTGATACCACGTGAGTGTACAAAACACACGATACTGTCAAGCGTGTTCTCATAGAGTCAAATCACTTAACAAACCAAAACGGCGCTTTCGATTACAAATGGCATGGTAAATGCAACAGGAAAATCTCAAACCACGCACAGGATTGCCTGGGTGGGTAAGTGGCCCAGAAGACCAGAAGCACATGAGCACACGTGTGTAAAAAGTATGCCTTCTGGCCCCCACCCCTGGATTACAGATGTGCATTAGACTTCTCAGCAAACTCGGAATCTAGCACAAACCCCTGCCAAATCCCATGTTATCTTCAGCCAGGAACCCAAAAGTCAAATGCTGCATGCCAAGCTCATGCCCCATGAGGAGGCCCTGCTGCACGGGACAGCACGGCCACAGCCCCGGCAGCAACTCGACTCCAGGACACCCCGGCCCCATGTCCAGAGCCAGCCACGGCACGAGGCCTACGTGGGCAGCCTGCAGAGGGTGTGTCTGCACGAGGGCTGACGGCCGCTGCCCTGAGCAGAGAGATGCTGCCCACTAAAGCCTTTATTCCTTGCCCCCAACAGCTTGCTAGGGGCCTGCCCTGTCCCTGCCTCACAGTCAGCAGTCCTGGACTGCAAGACCTGTGTGCAGGGGAGCCAGAGGCTGGGGCAGCAGAGCTGGGAGGCTCTGAAACAAGAGGGGCTCCCCTGGGCTCAGGGCCTGGCTCCTGGCTTCACTGGCCACATTAGCATGTCACTCAGGACCTGGGCAGCCGGGGAGGGGGCATGGCATTGTTGGCTGGGCGACCCTTCGGGAGCAGCATCTGAGATACACTGGCATGTCGACAGGGTGGCATGTTACGTGGCGCCCCACTCCAACGACAGCTTCAGGCTGGTGTCCCCCCACTCCTGAGCCCTCTGTGGTTATGCTGCTGGGGTGGTGTGGGCGCTTCTAAATACCCTGATTGGAGACCAACGTGCCAAAGAGAGCTGCTCTGCACCGTGAGCATCCTTGCTGAAATCCACAGCAGAGGGCTTGCTCATCAGCTCAGGAGAAGTTAGAAATACTTTTTCACGGGTGAATGAATGATGTGCGAGGTACATGTTGAGTCAGGAGGATGGTACAGGCTGCAGTCCCTGTGAATAAGCAGAGAGAGAATCTGGCCGGCCGGGCAGCCTACCAGCTATGGCCCTGGAGGCCCAGATGTCATTGGTCCTACATCCTCCCCCTCAGGGGACCCTGCCTCTGAGCTCTGCTGTTAGGGTGACCAGTCCCATCCAAGAAATACCTTTGGGTCCTGCTTAGAGTGAATCTGCTGGAGGACAGCACCAAGACGTCCTCTGAGCTACAAGAACAGGTTGGAACTGCCACCTAACACTGTCCGCAGGGATTTGGCAGACTCTGGTGGAAGATTCCCTTTCATTGTAGCAGCCCACCCACTCCCAAGGCTATCAGGGGGACGTACGGCCTCGTCCGCCTCCAGTGGCTGCAGACTGCCAATATTTGCCAAAGTAACCAGACTCTTGCTGAACGGCTGAGCTGAGATTAGACCAGCTGAGAACAGTTTGTCACCCAGCCACTCCTGGACACCTCCATTCAGGTAGAACTAGCAGTTCTGCGTTGCAAAGACATTTGGAATCATTCAGAGCTTATGCACTGCTTTTAATAGAGAAGAAACAAAAACAACCTCATTTCCCAAACGGTAACAGTTTTTCCATCTTTCAAAGCCAAATTCTGACCACCTGAAGGTCTCACGAGACTTAGGATGCTGCCTGGAGCCTCACGGGTGGAAGTCTCTCCGGCCACAGGCTCCCCTGGGCCTCGAATGTGGGCGAGGGCCCTGGATCCCTCTGTCCAAAGAAGCACTGCGCGCATTGCATGTACACGTGGGTACTTCCGCGCTGATTTGCATTTGGAGCATGTCGCCTGCTGAATCTGGGCTCCTATGGAATAAGCCAATAGGTCCATAAACTCTAAATCACACGTGACCAATTGGGACGTGTCCTGCCCAAGCTCGCACAGCTGGGTGCTGAGTCCCAGGTGCCCCGATCTTCACCCCGTGCATCTGGCAAGGAAGAGAGCGGCCCATCTACGGGGGAACTGGCCGAGATTTTTCATGTGGCCCCACAGTGACCTCTCTGACTCCGGTCTCAACAAGCCCGACGTGCACACACTCCAGGAGCAGAAGTGCGAGGAGGAAGGACTGGCTGTCACACTGGCAGCTGGGGCTCTTTCAAACAAGAAGCTGCACACCAAAGGAGCAGTGATGGGTTTAGGGTAAATAGGACACACTCAAGTACTGTCAAAGCCAAGCGTCTGCCCCACCCCCAGCCCCACGCCCACCACAATGACTCTCCCACGCCCACTGCTATGGGGTCCCTCGGCTTCTAGCATTTGCACGGTGAGGGCCCAGCTCCCATGGCTCCTGGAGGGTGCATGGTGCACGCCGGTGCCTCAGCCGAGACGGAGGGGAGGTCCCCAGACCTGAGAAGCAGGAGCGGGCGGGGTCTGGGGCCGGCCACTCCTCTTAAACAGAAACAGCTTGGCACATGGGAAGCTCCCACTGCTCTCTTGCTTTTTTTAGTTAAATGAAACCAAGATGGGCTGCTCCCCTATCATGAACGCCCACTCGGTCTCCCGGTGCCCCCTTTCCTGGCCAGCAAGTATTCACAGAACCCCTACTGTGTGCAGCCTTGCGCTGGGTTTCTGGACACAGACGAATAGAAGAGAGAGACGCCAACCCCGTGGACCTCAGTCCTGGCCAGAAGAAAGTTGTGGAGACAAGGAATAAGCAGGCTGAGTCAACGCAGCACTGTGCGTGGTACATACTAGCAACCACCATAGAAGTTTCCAGAAGGAAGTGGTTGCTTTGGAAGAAAGTCATAAAGAAGAGCTCCACGAATGGAGTGAGACTAGGCTGAAGTAAGCAGAATTAGGTAAGATCAGAGGCACTGGGGGTCCTCACGTTTCGCAAGGCCCTAGTGCATCCTCCCCGCTTGGTCCCACAACACACCGCCAAGGTCCTCTGTGGAAGGCTCTGGAAGGCTCGCGGCAACTCTACTTTCCGTTTACGCTGGGAGGCAGGATCAGCCCAGGCTTGGCTCATCCGGAGCAGAAGGCTGAGGCTGATGCACAAGCCTGGCTGGTCTCGGGCAGGTGCTCCGGTGCCGAACGTCTGTGACCTGCAACATCCCAACGGCAGGCACCGTTGCCTGGCCGGGCGAGGCCAGGCTGCTGCTCAGCACGCACAAGGCTCCCCCGTTTAATCAAAATCAAACACCAGGCCGGGCGCGGTGGCTCACGCCTGTAATCCTAACACTCTGGGAGGCCGAGGCGGGTGGATCGCTCAAGGTCAGGAGTTCGAAACCAGCCTGAGCAAGAGCGAGACCCCATCTCTACTAAAAATAGAAAGAAATTAATTGGCCAACTAAAAATATATAGAAAAAATTAGCCGGGCATGGTGGC
>CAUYPO010054932.1:0-20185 GCA_963574435.1 Cheirogaleus major | reverse complement strand
GGCTAATTTTTTCTATATATATTTAGTTGACCAATTAATTTCTTTCTATTTTTAGTAGAGACGGGGTCTCGCTCTTGCTCAGGCTGGTTTCAAACTCCTGAGCTCAAATGATCCTCCCGCCTAGGCCTCTCAGAGTGCTAGGATTATAGGCGTGAGCCACCACGCCCGGCCTATGATACATTATTATTAACTATAGTCACCATGCCGTACAATAGATCTCCAGAGCTTATTCATCCTGCATACCCTTGACCAATGTCTGTCCATCCCCCACTCTCCATCTTCTGTCCCTGGCAAACATCATTCTACTATCTGCTCCCATGAATTCAAATTTTTTAGATTCCATATATAAGTGAGATCATGTAGTATTTGTCTTTCTCTGCCTGGCTTATTTCGCATAACATAATGGTGTCCCCTAGATTCACTTCTAGATTTTAAAAATACAGACAGTGGATTATACAGTACCCTCTTAATTAAAACATTAGCAAACTGAATGTAACAGAGTGTGTGTGTGTGTGTGTGTGTGTGTGTGTGTAAAATGACCAATTTGGATTTATGCCAGGAATGCCAGTATGATTAAATGTTAAAAAATCCATTAATGAAATTCACCTTATTAACATATTAAAGTAGAAAAATCATATGAGCATATAAGCATCTCAAAAGATGTCAACAAAGCATTTGATAAAATTTGGTAACCTTTCTTGATTTAAAAAAAATTTGTCTTAGCAAACTGGGGGAAACTTCCTGATGCAACCTATACAGCACATCTAGCTAAAAGGTTCAGCACACATCATATGGAATGGTGCATTCTACTTAAAGTCGGGACAAATAAAAAATACTGTTATTGCACCTACTCAGCATTATATAGAAGGTCCTAGTCAATGCAGGCAGACAAGAAAAGGTACAAAGGATTAGAAAGAAATAAACATTGTTGTTGGTCATAGAGACAACATTGAAAATAAAAGACAATATTAAAAATTGTTAGGACTACTAAAAAATGTTTAGCCTTATTGCCAGATATAAGAGCAGTGTATTAAAGTTAATATCATTCCCATAAACATTGGAAACTATAAAAAAATTTAAAATCTCATTCTTAAGAGCAACACAAATTATAAGCTATCTAAGAATAAATGCAACAAAGGAAATGCAATAAGGCAAGAATTTATAAAGAAAATTATATGTAAAAACATAATTCTAAACATAGATATCGATACACCATGCGACTGAATTTAAAAACTCAATATTATAAAGAAGGTAATAACTTCCAAATTTATATATAAATACACATTTCCAATAAAAATCATAACAGGGCTTTCCATGGCAACTGATAATCTGATGTTAAAATTCATACAGAAGAGTAAAGGGCCAAAATTAGTCAAGACAATTTTGAATAAGGATGAGTGGTTTGCCCTATCATTTATCTGAAATTATTATGAAGTCACAGGAACTAAAAGAGTGTGGCCTATATCTTTAAGTATAGGCAAAGATAAACAGACCCACAGAACTGAATAGAAAGCTCCAAGACAGGTCCACCAATATATGCTAGCAATAAAAAAATTAGAGAAAGAAGGATTTGTCTAATGATATTGCAGCAACTGGCCATCTAAATAGGAAAAAAAAAAGGAATGACCTCACACCAAATACAAGCAAAAATTCTATATGGATTAAAAATCTAATGGTAAGAAGCAAAATTATAAAACCTTCAAGAGAAAAAGAGAGGAAAATATCTTTATAATTTAACAGAAGAGAAGATTTTCTTAAGCAAAAGATTAAGTGCATAAAACATGAAAGAAAAGATAGACAAACTTATTAAATAAAAATAAAAGGCTTTTGTATGAAAAAAGACAACATAAGTAAAAATAAATGAGAAGCTACAGACATGCAGAAGTTATTTCTCATGAGTATAATAGGAAAAAAATCCAGTTCATAAAATAAATTCTTATAAATCAGTAAATAAAGGACAAATCAAAAGGAAAAAAGCAAAGAAATTCATGGAAGAGAAAGCAAGAATGGCTTAAAAACATATGAAAAGATGATCAATTTCTCAAGCAATTAGAGAAATGTGAAATAAACCACAATGAAATATTGTTTTACAACTATCAGATTTACACAAATTAGAAAAGTCTGACAACAGCAAGTGTTAGTATGTTGTACTTTAAAAACAAACCAAAAAAAAAAAATCTTCTTTTCCAGAGCCCTAGAACATTTACGAAAATATGATTACATAATTAGGCCTTGATGAAAACCTCAAAACATTCCAAACAGGAAAAGTCTCTTAAAGCCTATTCTCTGACCACAGCAGAGGAAAACCAGGGATTTGCTTCTAGAATGGGAACCAAGAAAACAGCCACTTGAAAATGTGACCTAAATATGAAAGGCAAAACGTAAAATCTTTTAGGAGCAAACACAGAATATAAAATATACAAAACCTCTCCAAAGTAATGACTAGGTTGAGTAGGAAATCAAAATTGCAAATTCAGAATATTTTTAAAATCATCATAATAAAAATAACATAAGAAAACTTACAAAAGTAAAAATGCCTATGTTTTCTATGTTGTTCCATCAGTCTTTCTTTATATATACATCTAAAACTTCAGTAAAAAAGAATGAACTAATGTATAATTACATATGTACATAGTGTGTACACATATATACATACAAATACCCATATTTATACATATATGTATGCATAAACATATATACATGCACACAATATAATCTTGTTTTATATAGATAAATAGCATAGAGAAACACTGAAGAACATAACAAATAATAGTATAGTAGTACCTCTTGGTAGTAATATTACCAGAACCATGTAATTTGTTTTTTATTGTATGTTTCCCTAATTTTCAAAAATATGTATATATAAATTTTATAATTAGAAAAGTAAAAATAAATTTTATAATTAGAAAAAACATCCTTGAAATTTTTGAAATAATTGTATATGTCTAGTTGTTTTCTTTCCCTTTTTTTCTAGTATTTGCCAAATCGAACTTTTCTAAAATTTCTTTACCTCCTCAAATTTTCTTCCATTGTATCTTTTTAAAATGTGTTTTTTTATTATTTCAAAATAGTAAGAGAGTACAAATGTTTTTATTACATGGATAGCTTTTATAATGCTTAAGTCAGGGCTGTAAGTGTGCCCAGCATCTGAATAGTGTCCACTGTACCTATTAGGTAAGTTTTTACACCTCCCCTTATCTCTCGCTGCCCCCTGCTTAATTTCCAATGATTTTTACTTCTGTCTGTGCCATGTGTGCCCATGAATTAGTTCCAAATTATTACAGAGTACATGTGGTGTTTGTTTTTCCACTCTTGAAATACTTCACTTAGGATAATGATCTCCAGTTCCATCCAAATTGCTGCAAAAGACATTAATTCATTCCTTTTTAAGGCTGAATAGTACTCCCTAGTATCTATATGCCACATTATGTTCATCTACTCATGAACTGATGGGCACTTGGGTTGATTCCACATCCTTGCAATTGTGAATTATGCTGTAATAAACATGCAACTGTAGGTATCTTTTTGATAACATGAATTCTTTTCCTTTGGGTAGATACCCAGTAGTAAGATTGCCAGATCAATTGGTAAGTGTACTTTTAGTTCTTTGAGAAATCTCCATACTGTTTTTCATAGAGGTTGTACCAATATGCAGTCACACCAACAGTATATAAGCATTCCTTTCTGTCTGTATCCATGCCAGCATCTATTGTTTTTGGACTTTCAGCCATTCTGACAGGATAAGGTGGTATCTTATTGTGGTTTTAATTTGCATTTCCTTGATGATTAGTGAAGTTGAGCATTTTTTCACATGTTTGTTGGTCAGTTGTCTACCTTCTTTTGAAAACATTCTGTTCAAGTATTTTGCCCACTTTTTAATGGGGCTGTTTGTTTTTTTCTTGCTGATTTGTTTGAGTTCTTCATAGATTGTGATCTTAGCCTCTTATCAGATGTTTGGTTAATGACAAGCAAAAATTGCATATATTTATGGTGTCCAACACAATGTTTTAGCATATGTATACATTGTATAATGGCTAGATCAAGCTATTTTTTCATTGCTATTATACTCATTCTGGTTTCTTTTTCAGCAGTACCAGTTATACGAATATTCAATTTCTTCCCCAGCCATGATCTTTTCTGATAATGTTTATCTCTTTGTCTTTTGCCCCCATATTATGAAGATGTTTTGCCAGCCTGTCCTCTTTATCACTAACTCATTTCTTCACAATATGGAATCAATTATTTTGTGGCAAACCTTCTACGCACACTTTTCAATTCCATAACATTTTCCCTAATCTGACCCATTTCCTTTCAATCCCCAGTGGTTTTGCCCAGGTCGCCCTCTCCCTGGGATTCTCTTTTCCCTTATTTGTCACTATAAAGAAGCAAAGGCTATAATCAGAATTTCATGGAAGAGAAAGAAAGAAATGACTAAAAAAGCACAGGAAAAAACCATGGAAAGCCTCTGTAAGGCATTCCTTGACTCCGGTACATGTAGTGAATCGGAATCCATTCTCAGATCCCACTCTACCCTGAGCATGCCCCACCTCTACAATGATCATGAGGTTTACAATCATCTCTTCACACGTCTGCTTTCTCCATGAGATGCTAAGTTCTTCAAGATCAAGGTTTGTGTCACAGCCGATCTCAGCACTAGCACAGAGTACATTTTCACCAACAATTCATATTCTCAGACTTTTTAAATTTTGCACATCTTATAGTTGTTAAGTGATGGTTCATTGTTTAGCTCATGTTCCTCTAATTGCTAGAGATATTGTACATGGTTTTATGGCCTTTTTTTTGTTTCCTCTTCCGTGAATTTCTAACAATAGCCATGCTTTTTTTTTTCCTATTGTTTTGTCTTCTTCTTACTGATTTGTATATTCTCATTTCTTTATATATTAATATCATTTGCCAATATATGTATATGTATGTGTGTGTATGTACATATGAGATTTCTTTTCTTTTTGATTATGTGTCCTTTGTTGTATAAAAGCTTTTATTTTACCCAAGTTATCAAACTTTTATGCTTTATTTATGAAAACTTTTCCTACTACTAGGTCATAGAGATGTTCTTCTGTATTTTCTCTCAAAGATCTAAAAATTTTGCTCTTTACATTTAGGCCACATTTCCAAGTAGTGACTCCAATTAAGTGTTTTTGAATTAATGAAACAAATAAGCTCAGCTCTGTATGTTAAATATCTGCTCCCTGGAAAACTGGGCAAGATCTAGACCAGAATTTGGCTCTGCCTCTATGTTAGTCAGTTTTTTGCAGGTTCTTCTGTATAATAACTCCGAAATCTTAGCTTGCAAAACAGATGTTTATTTGTCACTCACATTACCCATCAGCTATAGGGCAACTGTGTCTCTGAGATGCAGCTCGAAGCTATGGGTGAATTGTAGGTCTTCTCCTTATGGGACCAGGTTGAAGAAGCAATCTCCATCGGGTGGGAAACTGCTGGTCTCATGGTGGAGGGATTGAATAAGAAGATGGTAGAAACTTATCATGCCTCTGAAACCTTCTGCTCAGACATGGAAAACAGGTTAGTGGGCAAAGCAAGTCACATGACATCCTCAAAGTCAAAGAGATGGAGAGAATATTTTTTCTACAGGAGAGAATGACAAGTGCAAAAAGGGATGAAAAATTGTAAACAAATAATAGATTCTACCACAGCATCTCTTATCTCAAACCACATGACCGAGGGTCTGTTTAGTGCCACTGGAGACAGGTCAGGTACATATTTGTTAAAGATAGTTCTAAATAAAGCTTAATACATACTGTGAGGCTCCTAGAAGTGTCGATACAGTGAAAAAAAAAAAAGGCAAACTTTCTGTTAGCGCTCCCAGGCTAGTCCACCAGCTGCGGCTCTTACACACATTCACTGCTGGTGCAAGGAAAATACGGTGTTCTCACTCCAGGCCTTGAACCAGTTCTATATTCTAATACAGCTAAGGATCAACTGCCACATGCCAACATCCTGGCCCTCATCCTGACCAGGCCAGAATTGGCCACAGAGCTGCAGGTTGAGCGAAGGCTGGGATCAGAAATGGAGAAAAAAGACAGAAAACACAGGTCCCACTGGCAAAGGAAACAGTGCTTGGCATCCAAAACATGAGACAGTTCTTCCATAGTTTGGCTTGGCTTTCTTATAAAAGAGCTGGTCTTGGCTTAACCTATAACCATTCCTACCTCCACCTAGCCAGGCCCATCCTCACTCTGTTCTTAGCAACAGATAATATGGATAGACATGCCTGCACGGTCGCTTGTCAACGTTCCCATTTCAGTTTCTCAAGACCTAACCCAAACAGCAGCACCTCCCACAAAGCTGCACTGTTGGCTGCCTGTGACCACACTCTGCCCTCGATAATTAGCATGGAATCCGAGCTCACCCTGGAATGCATAGGATGTGCAGAAAGAGCCCAGTGGCATGGTTCCTCCAGCCATATGTCCTGGCCCTAGCAAAAAGGCACATGGGGTGGAAATAGGCATTCCTCTGCACTAAACAGCTCAGCATGCAACCCATACAGCACTCCTGACATACAGTAAAGCATCACAGCCCTTCGACAAAAGCAGCGGTTCTCTAAGAGTGTGGTCCCTGGACCCGCAACACTGGCCTTGACTCAGAAATCATTAGAAATGCAAATTCTCAGGCTCTACCCCAGACTCACTGCATCAGAAATTCTGAGGATGGGTCCCATTGATCTGTATTTTAACAAGCCTTCCAAGTGATTCTTATGCATGCTGAAGTTTGAGAACCATTATAGCCCAACATAAAATGTCCCTGGGTTCACCCCAGTACTAATCCTAATTTTGAAGGAGTATTTATGCCATGGAGAAAAGTCACTTCCATTGCAATCCCCAACAGAGTCCCAGATCAAAATCCCTCTTTGGCAACCATCACCATTAGGTACAATTCAATCAACGTCATTCAACGCAGAAGGCAACAGGCATACCTCACGTGAGAAAAAGAGGCGGCACAGCAAAGGCGTGATGGGCGTGGGCCCTGGGAAACAGGTCACCTGCGTTTGAATCTCAGCACTACCACCCTTGTACGTGACCTTGAGAAAGTTTCTTAAAATTTCTAAAGCTGTTTCTCCATCTGTGTAATGGGTCAGAGCGTAGTAACAGTATCTTCTTACTATTCCTAGTAAGACAGTGGTTCTCGAAGTGTCACCCCAAACCAGTATCATCAGCATCACTTAGGAGCCTGTTAGAATTGCGGACTCCCAGGCCCCACTCCAGCCCCACCAGACCCACTGCATCAATCAGCCACAGATAACACAAATAGGCATCCCAAATCTGGGACGTATCCCAGATCTTAGCAGCTAAAAACAACAAACAGTTACTATCTCACTTTCTGTGTCAGGAATCTGGACACTGCTTAGCTGGGTGCCTCTGGCTCCACGTCTCTCATGAGGTTGCAGCCAAATGGTCAGACGGGGCTGTGAGTTCAGACGAAAACTCACATGGGAGAGGGTCTGCTTCTAAGTTCATTCACATGGCCATGGCATGCCTCAAGTTCCTTGCCACAGGGGCCTCTCCACAGTTTGCCTCGTGGCATGGTAACTACTTCCCCTGGGGCAAATGATCCAACAGAGTGAGAGAGCGTGCACCTAAGATAGAAGCCATAGCATTTTTAATAACTCAATTTTGGAGGTGACATCCCATCTCTTCTACCACATTCTGTTCTTTATAAGTAAGGCCATAAGACTAGTTTGCACTTCATTGAAATAGGTATCTATATCAGGAAACTGGTATCTAAACATTGTCTTTTCTGTTAGTCTACCTTCTTAGAGCTAGAGTGTTGGCAAAAGAATCATTGATTTGTGGCTAAAAATCAAAACAAAAGAATCAAACATGCAAACAAGCAAATAAATGACAAGCTTCCAACAAGCACATCTCAACAAGTTACTTAACATCCTCCCTGCCCTCTTGTACTGCAGTTCTTTTACTCTAACCTCTGGCAGGGAAGCTTGATGTCCTGCCAGCTGAGTAAGCAGAGATGGTCATGGGCATGTGTGCCTGTATTTGTCCCACGGCTCATGGCTCAGGTGCTGGTTAGTGCCCCTTACAAATCTTAATGCCTGAAAGGAGTTCACAATGTGTTCTCTCCACCCTTGGGTAAAACTCATTGGGTAACTTAGCTCCACCCAAGGCAGTTGGAAACCAAGCTGCCAGGCAAGAGGAGCAGGGCCATGTGCCAATGCATGACCAAGGCTGATAGGCATGAGGCCTCTACAGAACCCAACTCAGCCAATCTGCTCTTGTCTCTGCTAGCAAACGGAGTCCTCAGTTCGCCACTCTGGCCCAAAACATACCCTGACACTGAGTGAGCTTAAGTAAGGGCAGCTCCTTGCCCCACCAGCAATGCCTGGAAGAGATCAGCACAAATGTCGGCTCTCTCCCAGACACCCCCCTCCCAACCTTCCCCAAGGATTAGGTTTTGGGAATTCGAGCCCTGGTGGTTCTGGTTAACGTCATGATCCAGCTGTGCTGACCAGGGGATTGTCAGATGCTCAGATGCTGCTCCAGAATATTCTTCTTGGAAGCTCTCACCAGAGGGCTAATTTGGTCAAAACTGTACCTTTCACAGGACTGTTTATAGAGAAGCAAAAAGGACACAAAAGGGGAATTTTTTTCTAATTAATAAAAAAGAAAGAAACCTCCACTCCCACGGTTCTCATTAGTCAGCTCAACCTTTCATGATTAGCCAGGGCACCCAGGAACAAAAAGACACTGCTGACAGCCCCAGGGATAAGGAGGGGACAGCCACAGGGCCATGGGCATCATGGAGGACAGCAGGAGTTTCAGTTCCACAGTGTCCTAGGTCATCTTCCTGGCTCTGACACTGTGTCACTTTGACAGATCTTTCTGTACTTCTGTTCCCTGATCTCTAAAACTGGGATGTAAAAGGACCTAGCAGGTATTTGGCATGAAGTGAGCTTCCCTTCTAAGACAAGAAAGAAAGAAAAGGAGGAGAAGGAGAAGAAGATGGTGTTAAGAAGGCAGCAGTGGAAAGGCCATCCTCTGGCTGGAGTGGGGACCCCACAGGAGAAGATGCAGGCCAGCCTGCACTTGGGGTTAGAAGGTCAGGCACACAATACACAAGCAATTCCTGTCCTCTCCACCCCAAAAAGATCTCCTTCAGGCAGCCACAACTAACCAACCATAGGGGACATGGGCAAGAAAGCCCATACACAATTCATGGGCTAGGTTCATAATTTAGTAAAAGAAACCTCCACAATTCAGGGAATATCTACTTATCATCCATATGTTAATATCTCTCAAAACTTGCTTTATAACTTGCAAGTCTGAGTCTTTCCCAAATGATGTCAGGAATACATAGCAAGTGTAGCATCCAGACCAGAAGAGTCACAACCCATCAGTGAGATGTCTGCCCAGCACTTCGTTCCCTGGTGTGACTCATTGTCTACTTCCTTGGCCCACTCTTTGGCCATCCTGTGAGTCTCTCTCTTAACTGCAGTGGCCTCTGTCAAGGAAACACTCTGTGTCCACAGACTGCCGGGTCAGGTCCATGGTTACTTTTATGAAAATAATGTAAACAACAGAGTCACAGCATAGATGAAACACTTTGCATTTGCTCTTTCTCTCTCCAGTGTTTTCCTTTGATGAACTCTGTAACAAAAGGGCTGAGACTGACAGTTCCAATGCATTCCTAAAATCCCAAGACCCCAAAATAAAAGGTCTTTTCCAGCTTGACATCTGTAGCAATTTCCTACGTCAAGAATGCCTCAGCACACATGCACTGGAGAATTAAAAATAAAATTGGGCTGGATATGCAAACATTTGCAAATGATTCCTTATTTATTACAACTCCTTGTTTAGACAGAAATAATTAAAAAAAAAAACAAAAAAAACTCTTCCATGACAAATGTTTGCCTCCTGGATGGAGGTGTGCATCTAGGAAACACTCCCTTCCCTCTGCCCGGCAAAACCAGAGTCAAGGCCTTGGCAGCTGGTAATGAACTGTAGAAAAGGACACCATGGCCTACTTTTTAGGAAACTTGCTGCCAAATCCAAAATAGGGAGGGAAAAAAAAAGATGGGGAAAAAAAGGAGCTTTGATTCTGGAAATTATGACTTGATGACATCCTTCTTCTCTTTCCTTATAATCTGTATAACTGTAGACATGACCTTAATTATAGATGGGCAGGTGGGACCAAGCCAAGAACAGGGCTTCGGCTAGAATTTGTGACGGTGGCATTGCTGGGTTCAGTGCACCCAGCTTTTCCTTGCACTTCAGCCGCTCTCATGCCTCCTCTCCCAAGCCTCGAAGCGCCCTCTGTGAGGATTTTTTTAATGCTAAGTTAACAACAGGATTCCATGCCCTGATCAGACACTCCCCTGACCAAAAGGAAATTAAATTGAAATGCATAATCAAGGATCATAGACCCTGAAAAAACGATTGGTTCTGTCTAGTTGGAAAGTTATTTGCAATAAAGCCACTTTGCTCTTATGTGAACCACAGTGAGGCCCGATTCTCACATTTCATCCTAAAAAAAAAGTATATAAAGTGTTACAAAAGGAAGGTGCTATGAAACCATTATTGAATGCCTCATGTATGCCAAACACCACAATCACCTTCTTGCGTGTTTGCTCACTGAATTCAGGTAGTAGTCTGGTGAGATTTGATTTATTATCTCCATTTTAAAGATAAAGAAACTGAGAGTCGTAAGGTGAAGTGACTTCTCCAAGGCTACAAGTCTGTAAAGGGAAAGAACTAGGATTAGAAACTTGGACACTCTGTCATTCTGCCTCCTGTTTCAGTCTCATTTCCTTCCCCATCTATTAGTCTGAAATCATTCCTCTGCTTAAAATCCGTAATGGTTCCTCGTGCCCAGAGGATAGAATTCAAAGTAGGATTGCACCTCTGGAAGGGTGGGGTGCTGAGCTCGGGGTTATGGCAAGGGACGTGCTCATATGGAACAAGGCAGCCGTCCTGTGTGTACTGCATTAGAGGATCTGTGAGCTGCACATATACACGTGGGAGCCCAAGGAGGAGAGTACAGTGCCTGCTGCCAAGTTGTCATCCATTTACTGTGAATTAAATAATGAGAAAAGGAAGGAAATAAGGGGGGAAGGAAAGTAGAAAAGAAGGAAGGAAGGAAGGGGGATGGAAGGAAGGAAGGAAAGAAGGAAGGAAGGAAGGAAGGAAGGGAGGTAGGGAGGGAGAGAAGGAGGATTAATTTATGAATATATAGGAATACTTGCCAATTCTGAGGCTTGGTTTCCAGCATGTCACTGCTATACGGAA
Organism: Cheirogaleus major; assembly: GCA_963574435.1. Classification (NCBI taxonomy): domain Eukaryota; kingdom Metazoa; phylum Chordata; class Mammalia; order Primates; family Cheirogaleidae; genus Cheirogaleus; species Cheirogaleus major. Next base: position 8,909 of record CAUYPO010054932.1, on the reverse strand, counting down.
CCAACATACCTTCTGGATTAACTGGACAAAGACCTTGAAGAATGAGGAAAGTACCCCCTCCTCTACACACACACACACACACACATGCACACACACACACACGCATACACACACACACACGGTTAAAATAATAGCAGACCATATGGGTTTTGATGGTGGAGAAAGAGTTCTCAATACCCTTCATTTGGGTGCCTTTATATTTAGGACCACGAAAAAGTAAATGACCATATACTGAAGACATTAATATTTTTTTCTATCAGAAACCATCTCCCACCTGCAGCTGATCAACCCCCAGGTTATATTATCTTGTCCACAGAGGAAGGAGCCACACCAATTGCTACACTTCCCCTTCTCGGGCACTTCCTGTATGTCATCACCCTTCAATTTCCCTAACATCGTCCTACTTCTTACACATGAGGACGTGGAGGAAGAAAGAAAGTGAATAACAAACTAGGATTTGAACCCATCAGTCTAACTCAAGCACTCCACTCTAACCCTGCTTGCAAAGAGCACCATGGGAGTTGTTTATCTGGTGATTGGCAAGAAATACTCATCAACCAGATTGAAACCAGGAATAAGGACAGGAGGTTAGAAAGAAGATTCTTGGTAATTACTAAGTCCAGTTACACTTTTTATATCGTTTATTTTATTTCGAAGTATTATGAGGGTACAAATATTTTCAGTTACATGGATCACTTTTATAACACTTGAGTCATGGTTGTAAATGTGCACATCACCCAGATATTGTTCACTGTACACATGAGGTCGCTTTTCGCCCAGCCCCTCCTCCTTGATTGATTTCCACTGAGTTTTGCTTCCCTCTGTGCACATGTGTGCTCATCGGTTAGTTCCAATTTAATAGTGAGCACATGTGTCATTCTAAATGACACCTTCTCTGAGCAGTGTTCAATGGAACAGTGAGTAAAACATAATGGGATTCTTCAAGATTTGCCCCTTTCTTGTGAAGCTGATGTGAAGAAAAAGCGTGAGGGCTGGGCACAAGGAAGGACGTGCTGAGGCCAGGGCATGAAAGCACATAAGGGGTTCAGAAAATATCTGTTAAATGAATGGATAAGTGAATAAATGAATGCCCTGGAAGGAAGACCCATTTGTGAATGGGTGTCTCTGGGAAACCTCTGTGCACTTGAATAACCTTTTTAACCAAGAAGGCTTCTCCAACTATCCTTAAAATCTGCAAATACATTCTTAATTCTTCCCATAGTCCAGGCTTTGTGTTAAATACTTGGGATGTGGACACACATGCACGCACACACACAGACGCCTTAATTCCTAGGAAGAGTTGTATTTTTTAAATATGTATTTAAGGAACTTATTAGCCTCATAAAACTGGAAGACTTATGTAAGGGTGGATAGACAATAATCAGTCACTTCTCCCAAAGGACAACCAGCTACTGAATGCACTCCTGAAAATCCCCCAAAGAACAGAGAGAACCAGATTAGAGGACAAGGGGCCTTCTGGGGTCAGGGCTCAGAAGAGCGTGAGAGATTCATCCCAGAAGTGTCCCACAGATAAGGGCAAGACTTAGCTCTAGCTTCTAAGTGAGAGAAAACTCCTAAGAGGGGGGAATTTTAGGAATATCTAAGAAAGGGGATTGGGAACAATAGCCATGAACAAGGAGTACAAATTCAGAGAAATCTCCCAAATCTTTGCCATTTTTCCACCTTTTCCTCTGCCTTATTTCCAGAATAGACAACAGCATAACTTCACACATTTGCCAAAATGTGTTCTATGAAACGTGAGTTGTACAGGATGTTCATTCATTCATGCATTCATTCATTTCATTATTCATTCATCATTCAGTGATTTTTCACTGAGCACCTACTATGAGCCTTCACTACACTGGACACTGTGCTAGGCTGTCACCAAAACAGTTAAGTCCCTGGCCTCCCATAGCGTGTGTTCTAATGAGGGGGCCAGACAATTACAGACACACAAACACATACAATACCGTCAGGCTGCGCTATGCGTTTTGGTGAAAAATTAAACATGAAGAGACAGAATAACAGTTATTCTTTAGATAAAGGGGTCAGGAATGGCTCTTTTTGAGAGGGTAGCATTGAGAAGAGACCTGCATTAAGGGAAGGACCAAGCCAAGTAACTTTCTGGGAGGAGGATGTGTTTAGGTAGGGGAGACATTTCTCTTTCAGAGAAAACACACTTAGCTGTTTGAAGATCAGCAACAGAAGGAAATGGGTGAAGTAGTAGGAAATGAGGTAGCAGATGAGGGATGGGAGGGGAGAGATTAAGAAAAAAAGAAGTGCCTTGTAGGTCAAGGAAAGGAATTTTGATATGATTTTTAAGTGTGATAGGAAACCATGATACAGAACTGAGACCAGAGAAGTGACGTGAACAGATGATAACCCCACCCCTATTTGGAATGTCACTAAACCCCAAACACAATACTCTAGCTAAGGTGTGATTAGAGCCCAGCAGAGAGCTATCACCTCCACATTGCAGAAACTACACTTCTATTAACATGGCCTGAAATCTCATTCACAACTTTTGCCAGGAGGATTTCCCATTTTTGACTCAAACTATGCCATCTTCTGAAATCACAACCCTCTTTATCGGAGTAATTTCTTATTCATACCTCCCTACTCTACAAAGGAGCACTTTGTTAGCTGAATATTTATTTCTGGTACTTTCTGTTGCAACAGATTCAGTTCACCACTTCTGCCTGTCAAATTCTTTGTTCATTTCTGATTATCCCCCAGTGTGTTTGTTCCCCTTCTTCCCAGCTTTATGCCATTCATGTGTCCTGTGTACCCTCCTCCAACGAAGGAATCAGCGTGCCAATAAGAACAGGATCAAGGACACAATGCTAGAACTCACCACTGGAGACCTCTCTCCCAGGTGACATTAGCCTGTGTCATGACTGATAGCTCAAAGAATACCAAAGAACTGACAGTGCCTGACATATAGTAAATACTCAATAAGAGTTAACTATAATTATTGTTATTATTGCTATTTGTTTTCTAATCCATATTTACCCATCTTATCCAAAGAGGTTTTAGGTGACATATATCAGGTGTGTGGCTGACCTCCCAGAGCCTAGCAATGAGCTCACTTCCTTAGTCTGTCCGTCAAGATGGAATGGGATAAAAGGAGGAACGAGATTGAGCCGATAGGACTTCTTCTGGCCAAACACGTGCTGAGCACCCATGAGCATTCTTTCCTTCTCCATCTGTTCACAAACAAACTCCTGGAATAATACATTCCATAACCTCCTTTTGGATCAGCACTTACTGGTTCAGGGAAGCCATGCTCCTTCTCTGTTGAAATTTGGAGTGATTCTTGTCTCCCATCTTCTGCCTCTCTCGTCTCTCCTCCATCATTTCTGTCAGAACCTGCGGAGCCAGGGAGAGGTGAGATCACTTAGAGAAGTGAGAGTCTCTCGTCTAGTTCTTCCTCTTGTTGTGAAATCTATACCTCCTTTCCCTCATTAAAGTCCCTTCCACATATTTCAGGTTTAAATTATCTTTCTAGTTCCCCCATAAAACCACTTTATCCCATCATAGATCCACTGCCACAGATGACGTTTAGAAGCTTGTTTGTTTTTCTTTCCTCAACACATTTTAACCTTGGCTCCTGGTGAGCTCTACACTCCTCCACTCGGTCTTCTCGTTCCCTGCCACCCCCTCTATTTTGTTCTTGATCCCGAGCCCTTCTTTCCATCTCTCCGGTGCCTCCTGTGCACTGGTGTTCATCACAGAGCTCCCTGGCTCACTGCACGGTGTCTCCAGTTACCTCTCCATGATCTTCATCACTGGAAAACTTTACACAGGCAGAATTGCACTTGGGGGAGAGTTCTAGCCACTGTCACTCTGCTTTTCAAAGCCCCACCCTATACATTTGAGCCGACTTTTTTTCTCTCCATTGTTTGAAATCCACCTTCCTGTCATATGACTATGCCCAGTTTTTAACTTCTCACTCTGTCACCTCTCCCAAGGTCTCTGTCACTTCCACTCAGTCAACGGATACCTTCTTGTCGGTGAGATTCTGGCAGGGCAAGTCAGTGACCTAGATTGCTCCCTCCACCCCATGGAAGATTTCATTTTCAGATGGAAAATCATGAAATTGTCAAACACTCGGCTTTTAATTCAAAAAGACTTTCAGAAGGTATCTGGACAGCCAAAGTCCCCATCATTTCTGTTATTTTTCTTGCCGGGACAGTTTTTGACCTGCGCCTAAAATGCATTTTCCATTTGCTGCATTTGCATTTGCCGGGTGGCCTTCAGTGGACAGCATGTAGAGTCTGCAAACACATTAAGGTCATTTCTCTATGCAAAAGCATGGACAGATCCAGGTCAGCTCTGCACTAGCAAAGCCAAGTTTTCAGCAGTAAAATGAAACAGGGTAATTTAACATGAAAGATACAGGGAATTGAGGCAAAGCATGAATTTGTCTCAATTTTCTTCTCCATTTTCTACGAGACACTTCTTAATGTGTTTGGCCCATTGTGAGTTCACTTTGCTTCCAGAGAACATAGTCCCAAACTTTACTCAGTTTAATCATCTGTAAAATGGAAATAAGTTCTGTCCTACCCACTTCATAGGAATATTCTGCTCAAATGAGATAAAGTGGTGAGAAAGCTTTGGGAGAGAAGTGCCAAGTGATCAATAAATTTGATGAATTTTATAGGAAGCTTCCCCCCAGGTGCCAAGATTGGCTTCCTGAAAATGCTGTGTGGTCAGAGAATTCATGATAGAAGAACTAAGTGCCTTGTGAAGCAAATAAGGTTAAGAAAGATAAGAACATTGTTAAACCTATTGAAGCGCTCCTATAGTATTTCATGTTTCCAAAAATGAAACACTCAAAGCAATGCATGAAGTAGACAATCAATTATGTTTTACATGTTTTACATTATATTTTCTGGATGTTGAACAATCAATATGCATTTATCTTTGATGCCAAAATGACTTTAGAGATAATAGCTAGTACTTACCCAACACTTACTATATGCCAGACCCTAAACTAAGAACATTGCGCACATATCTTATTTAATGCACACAGCTCACAGGAGCTGGCTGCCATGATATTCTCCATTTAAAGATGAAACCATACTGAGATTAGAGAAGTTGAGGAAATCTGATAGTTGATAAAGGTGGAAGTATTAATAGAAATGCATGACTCAGGTTAGAAGAAAGGGAGGTAAGTTGCTACCAGAAAGAGAATAAACACATCTGGGACCATTCTACCCCTACCTGAACTCCAATTCCTGTCTCTCTACAAGGTCATCTTCATTTGATTTCAATTTCCAAAATGCAAACCTGGGTTTGTGGCCATAGCAAGCTGAAGGACTATCAAGGGCACTTGGAATGGCAAAGTTGCACAAATGCTGGCCCTTGTCCCTCTTCCCTTGCCCAAGACAAGCATTGTATCATTAGATCAGGTTTCAGGAGCTGAGACAGGGGGAAGCTTGGGGTGAAACGGCTTGGGGAGTTCAGAGGCGAGAGATTTTATCTGAAAAAAGAGTTTTGCTACTAAAAGTTTGAAAACAACTAGCAAAGTATTCATATAAACAAATTCAAGTGCAAAGTTACATCTTTACCCAGAGCCACAGTGTAGAATCAAAGAATCACTGAGTCGCAGGGATCTCGGGGTTTCCTTGTTCACAGTATCCTACGCTTTGGCCATTCATTTGCCTTTTTGAGTGTTAACTGTATCAGTATACTTATTTCATTACTTAGTTTTCTCTAAATCAACTTACTTTCTTTAAAAATTAAATATCATTTATGGCCTTTACTCAACACTACCTATAAAAACACAGCTTCAATATGCTACCTTTTTCTCACACACATATTTAAAATAAATATGTAATTATCAAAATCTCATTTTTAAAAGAAATACTCTGTATGCTACCTGCAATCATCTTGCAAGGCACACTATGGGAAACACTGACATAACCTATTAGTTCCCAAATGCCAGCCCATAAATGCCAGGTTAATTGCCAGGGAGCTTGCAAAGAGCCATTTTTAAGCAGATTATCTGGCCCCGCCCACACCAAGAGATCCTGACTTAGCAGATATTGAATAGAGCCAGATAATCTTGCCTTGTTTTTGTTTTTCGATTTTTCAACAAAGTCCTCTGGTGATTCTGGTGTGCAGTTGGTTAGGACACAACTAGTTCAGTCTAGTTCTACCTAAAAGGGTTGCGTTGAGGATTCAGTTGGATAAATCAAAGTAAGTGCTTAGAAAGAACCTATTTCAGAGTCCATGCTCCATAATTATGATTACTGTTACTTGGCTTTTACTAGTCTATTACTAGACTTTATGTGTTTACCTAGGTCTTGCAGCTAAACTAATTTCAGGATTAGATGGAAGATAAGAGGTTCACATGGAGCTGGGGAATTGAGAAGGATTTTGGCCTCTCTGTGCTGATAGACACACCATAGCCTCCTCCAACCCTCTCTAGTTCACAGCTAACCTCTAGGGCAAGTCTCAAGGGCAACCACTGACAAATTCTTGGTGACCCTTCCTGCCTGCCCTGTTGATCTGTGTATACATCAACATCTGAGACACCAGGAGGCTACAAGGCCTTTGCCATTTACCTGGGGGAAGCCAGGTTATCTGTGTCCCACGCATTTCTCATCCTGCCCACCTAGCCAACCCATCAGAAGGGAATGTACATTGGTGGGCACTCTCCCTTGGGTAAGAGTAGACAGCTTCCAGAGAGAACAAGGCAACTTCCCTGCTGTGATCCTGCCCAAGAAGTGTGATCGCTTCTGGGCATCATTCTCAAAGTAGGGCAATAAGACACTAACTAGAGCAGGTGATCAGAATAGCAAGAGACCCAAATCCACATCCATTGAAGAATAACAGCAGACGCTGATGATGTTTGGCTCAGAGAAGAGAAGATGTAGGAGTCAGCGTGTATTTATTCCTAGGCGGGGGGAATAGAATGAGAAAAGGCCATCAGGGAGACAAAGCTTGGCACTGTCAAGAAACATAAAGCCAGCCTCTGTGATGACAGCAGTGGGAGCCAAGGCGGGCATGCTCCGGGAGAAGGCCAGGCTGGTGCAGAGCAACAGAAAGGAGCTTAGATTTCAATCTAACTGTAATGAGAAACTACGGAAAGGTTTTTAGCAAGTTAGAACATAATCCAGTTTGTTTAGAAAAGATCACTTCTACTGTGTGGAGAATGTAGTTTGGAGGCTGCTATGGTCATCTGGTGTAATCAGTATCATCAAATACTTGAAGGTCATTGTGGAAGAAGAAATGGGCTTTTCCCACAGACACCCACAGGGCACAGTCAGAAGTTATAAGAAGGCAGATCCCAGCTCCACCTCGTCGCCATCAGAAACGGCACACAATGAAATGGACTTCCTCCAGCAGTAACGGGCACCCTACCGCTGGGGTTGTATCAGTTAGCTGTAGCCGTGTCACAAACCATCTCTAAACCGAGTGGCTTAAAACAAAAACCATTTACTATTTCTGTTGAGTCTGTGGGTTGGCTGGGTTGATCCTGGCTGTGCTTACACCATGTGTCTGTCCTCAGCCTGCAGGTTTGCTGAAGGGTGACGAGTCTAAGATGGTATTGGCTGGGGCAACTCGGTTCTTCTCCACGTAGTCTCATGTCCTCCGGCAGGCTAATGTGGAGAACAAGCGTTCCTAAGGCAATCACACAAAAGCAAGAAAGAGGAAGCAAGTGGCATGGCCCATCCCACAGACAAAGCGGGAGGGAACTCCAGAGTTAGAGTGCAAGGGGCACGGATACAGGGAGGCCATTAATTGGGTCCATCGACAAGATCGATCTACTATAGAGGTGTTGAAGGAGCTGGATGGCCACTTATGAGAGAAGAGTCTGTAGAGTAGACTAGAAGAGGTGATCTGTATAAGGCCTTATCACATGCTACAATTCTGGTTGGAAGAACAAATAGGGCACCAAATATGAGATACTAAATGGGAAAAAACAGTCATGCCAGACCCTGTGTCCCATGACGATGCAAGAATCTTTTCTAGTGTGTTGCCAGTTGAAGGAAAGGCCACTCAAAGGACTGGCCCACTTGCTCCCTGAGGAAGTAACAGCCCAAATTCCAGCTGCTCGTTGTCTTTCCCTGAGAGTTTCTGTCTCCATTTCTCTGACAGCATCGGTCTATGAGAACATCATGGGGCTCAGGATGGCCTCGTTGTGCTTGATTCACCGACATTCAGGCTGCTAGATCATCTTACATCTAGGATATTAACCGAGAGGGGAAAAAAAGCTGCCTAAGGAAACCACTGTGCTCCAGGTCTGAAGCTTATTTCTAAATAAAGATATTAACTCATAAAGACAAGGGTAAGGATTTTGACCAAACTGAAGCTGACTTACTGAAACCAAGAGAATTAAACACATGCGCACATATTCACACATTCACATAAAGTATTTAGAATTCGGATTTTAAAAGGCAGAGAATATTGAAAATATAAAATAAAATCAGCAATAACTGTAACTGCAAATAAAGTTTGCATCTTGCTAGCAAATGTGAGCTATAAAAATTCCAAGTTTTTGTGGTCTGGTTGAGAGCAAGAAAATTTCCTGAGCTTCACACAGAGACACAGATACCCACACGATCACATACACATAAAACACACACAGAGGCACCTAGAAATTCACGTATACAATAGCACAATACAAGTATATTCACACACAAATATACACGTCAGCATGCATGCTTTCATGCACAATGACACATTCATCCATACATATTCACAGACACACTCAGAAATAATCAGACCCACAGACCCAGATATCACCACTGTCAAAATATTTTCTTTTTTTTAATTTCAGAATAACGGGGGTACAAATATTTAGGTTGCATATATTGCCTTTGCCCCACCCGAGTCAGAGCTACAAGCGTGTCCACCCACCAGACAGTGCACACCGCACCCATTAGGTGTGAATATAC
>CAUYPO010054931.1:0-77526 GCA_963574435.1 Cheirogaleus major | reverse complement strand
AATCCCTTATCAGATATATGACTTGCAAATATTTTCTCCCATTCCGTGGGTTGCCTTTTTGCTCTGTTGATAGTGTCCTTCAATGCACAAAAATTTTCATTTCAATGTAGACTGATTTATCTATTTTTTCCTGTGTTGTCTGTGGTTGTGCTTCATTTTTAAAAAGCTGTTTACTTGGAAACCACCATGGCTTTTCTCCTGCAGTCCTGATATGCAGACCATTGTGTTCTCCTAGTAAGGTCTTTCTTCCAAGTGACTGCCGGGGGCTCTGCCTTCAGTTCATCCTGGGGAGACAGATTCTCCATTGAGGGGGCAGTTCGGCTGCACCCCCCAGGGGACAGCATCCGTGCTGCCATCCCCCAGTTAGTGCTGTAGACCAAATGCTTGTGTATTCCCTAGAGGGGCTTGAAAATGGCTCATTTCGGTCAGTCTTCCCCCTTCTGGAACTAAGTCATTTTCTGCCATAGACAGAATCTATTTTGAACAGCCTTTTTTTGTCTCCTGCTTCATACGTGTGGGTCTCCCGTGGGTTTCACATCTGAGATGCCTCATTCCCTTGCAGACTCTCAGAAATAGAGCCAGCCAAGTGGGAGAGCTGTTCCCAGGCACAGATGGCACCCGTGGGGGAGAGGAGACTACTCTGGTTCTCTTCCACCCAGGCCTGGGGAACGAGGCCAACTTCTTGGCCACCCTTCGAAATCAGAAAGAGCTGACCACAAAGTTCCTTTTAAAGCCAATTGTCAGAAGCCCTGGATCCTGTAAATAGGTTGCACAGTCGCTTTCTGTTCCCTGGGCTGAGACTGTGGTGGTTTGCAGACTGATGGCTCTAGAAATTCAGCCTTCTACAGGTGCATGTTCTCTGCTTAATTGGCATCACTTAGTGATGCTGGTAAGTGGCCAATGATGGGTGGGGGCTGGATTTCAGGAGCAAAAGTAATTTGCTGTGTCTAGAATAATGACTTGGGGGAAGGGATTTGGGGCAAGGAGAGCTCTAGAGTCACAGGACTTGAGGGTTCTGCTGTAAGTTGGCCACGGCCATCCTCAAGGGGCCACCACACTCTGCAATAACTATTTGAAACACCCCATTCTCTCCCTGAGCCTTTGATCTCAGTCCCCCTTCCCCCTTTCTCAGCCAGTGGTCTCACCTCTTACTGGTAGGGTCCTGGAAGACTTCAGGCAGAAACCCGACTCCCCTCTTCCAAACACACAGACCTGCCCTCCCTTCCTTCCTTCCTCTGCCCAAGCCTGTTCCCACCCATGACTTGGACCCCTCCCTGCGTCCCTCCTACCACCTCCCCCAGATCCACCTGGCCCTCCCCATCTGCCTTCAACAGGTGTAGCCCCTCTCATTAGAAACAGAACAAAACACTCAAAACCCTCCCATGAGCCTTCCCTGCCCCCAGCCATTCTCTTCTTTCTCCTTTTGCAGCCAAACTGCCCCAAAGATGCCTCTGACCTCACTGACCCCCATCTACCTCTCTGTTGAACCCTCTTTCTGTCCCCACCCCTCCACTCAGGTCACGGATCCAGGAGGTTACCAGCACGCCAGTCCTCTTCTCACCTGTTCTCTTGGCGAGAGATGCTAGAAAGTTCTCTTTGCTTGGTTGGTGCGGTTGCTGTCACCTCACTTGAGCTGCCTTCTCTGTTTCCTTTGCAGGTTCCTCTTCCTGCACCAGGCTGGGTGCTGCCCCCTCCCCCATCCCTACCCCCACCCCCACCCCACCCCACCCCATCCCACCCCATCTCCACCACCATGACTCCATTCGTCTTCTCTGATCTCTGACATACTCATCAGTTTCAGTTGCTTCCCTTTTCACCGTCAGTAGTTCTATAAACTCAGCACAAACACCAAATTATCGAATACTGAACCATGGCTCCTGGGAAAACATGGGGTTAGGTACCCTCGAACCTCTCTGGTCACAACATTTTCATCCACTGATCGATATGTAACCTTGTTTTATGTGTGTTTCTGCATAAAAACACATTATTGAATATATATTGCTGATTCATTAACACTGAACTTGCATCCAACAGCACTATTACTCATGCCTGAATGACATCTAACACACGTATTTTCTTTTCAATACTCTAGATAAACGATTATTCTGTATGCAAATAATTATAACTATAAACACTTATTTACTTGCCTTAGTTAATACTTCCTGAGCAAGATGAAATAATTTGAGGCAAGTGGATATTCTCGTCTTTATTCCTGCTTTTAAAATAATAATGTTGTGGGGCGTGGTGGCTCACTCATGCCTGTAATCCTAGCACTCTGGGAGGCAGAGGCAGGAGGATTGCTTGAACTCAGGAGTTTGAGACCAGACTCAGCAAGAGCGAAAATCTGTCTCTACTAAAAAAAAAGAAAGAAAAAAGTAACCAGTCTTGGTGGCATGCACCTGTAGTCCCTGCTACTCAGGAGGCTGAGGCAGGAGAATCACTTGGGCCCAGGAGTTTGAGGTTGCTGTGAGCTAGGCTGACGCCATGGCACTCTAGCCTAGGCAACAAAGCGAGACTCTGTCTCAGAATAATAATAATAATAACAATAATAATAATAATGTTTTCCCTTTAAACATGATACTACATACACATGTACACAGTCACGTTAGGGAAGAATCCATCTCATTCTGGTTTGCTAGGAGTTTTTATTAAGAATAGAGGTTGAACTTTGACATCTGTTCAGATGATTAATAGGTCTCTTTTTGATCTTTCGAACTGATGCACCATCTTAATGTTTTTCAGACACTGAGCCAACCTTGCGTTCTGGGAATGCACCTTTTTAATGGAATGCAAGTTCTTAAAAAGTTTATTTTAAAATTTTGCATTGGGATTTAAAAGCGAGATTGCTCTATAGACCTCTATCTTGGAAGCTGTTTTCATTGCGTTTTAGTATCGGCATTAGGCTGTCATTATAAAAAGAATTTGGCAAATGTTCCTTCTTTTTAATTTTGTAATTTGTGATAGAATCAGTTGGAGTGGAACTTGTTTCGAGGGCGGTTTCTGTGATTCCATTCTCATTGTCATCCCCCGTTGCTAGACAGACAGCAGCTCTCACGCAGGCAGAGAGGAGGGGCTGCGAATCAATGAATAAGCTCAGCCCGGCTTGAATGTCTTTGGGAGACAAAATTGGACTGAAGCAGACTACACACCTGCAGATGCTGCCCGCCAGGAGCATCAGCCCTCAGAAGGCCCCATTTCCCCTTCTCCACGTGCCAGTGAAGCTCTGAGCCCTCTGAGGAGGGGTGCTGTCAGTGAGGGTGTATTCGTGTTCTGGGGCTGCTGTGATAAGTGACCACAAACTGGGTGGCTTAAAACAACAGAAATCCATTCTCTCATAATTCTGCAGGCTGGAAGTTTGAAACCAAGGTGTCATCAGGGCCACACTCCTTCTGAAGGCTCTAGGGAAGAATGTTTCTCACCTCTTCCTCACTCTGGTGGCTCCCAGCAAGGCTTGGCTTGTAGCTGCATCACTCCAACCTCCACTTTCATTTTTACAAGGTCATCTTCTCTCTGTGTGTGTCTGTGTCTCTTCTCTTTTTATAACGACATCAGTCATTGGATCGGTGGCCCAACCTAATCCAGTATGACTTCATTTTAACTTAATTACATCTATGAAGACCCTATTTCCAAATAAGGTCACCCTCACAGGTAACAGGGGTCAGGACTTCGGCATCTGTCTTTGGGAGATGCAATTTAACCCACAGAAGATAGGAAACATCCATCTGCCTTAAGACATTCCCCACTGGTTCAAACCTGTCCCTAGGAGTGATGCCAAACCATCCTACAACCACACCCCTGTCATCATCTCTACAGGTCAGGGATGTGCCCCTGAGCACAGTCAGAACAACAGCCCATTCACGAGGACCTGTTGAGTATCAGGCCTGGCTCCAGGTATAGTGATCTGCCCAAACACGAGCCTTTGTCAGTATTGGATGGTTGAGGAAACCGAGTGAGTCACCAGTGAAGGGAGGTGCCTTGCCCAAGGCTACCTAGCCACTGAGAGGCAGGGCTGCGGCTGCAGAGCCATCCTTCCCCTGTCTGGTGGATCTGCTTGTTGGGCAGCAGGGGGGCAGAGACTGAGGGCAAGTGGGATGGAGTGTGGCGCTGTGCAGTGGACTCCTTGCCCGGCCAAAGGCAGACCCAGGCTGGGTGGCTTCTGCTGCCCAGTTCCTTGAGTCTATCCCCAGACTCAAACTCCAGGTGCCCCCCAAGGAAAGGAGGAGGGTGGGAAGAAGCAAGACTGTCTGACCAATGGTGTCCCGGGAGGACTCATCCGTTCCCAGATCAACCACACTCCCAAGGAGGGCTGCCCAATCCCCACCACAGGAACAGCATGAGGGCCCCCTAGGACCCTTCAGGAGTGAAGGACTGACTCCCCCACACTGCTGGGCGTGCTGCCATCAGATGGCCCTCCGCCATGGATCCTCTGTAGATGTTGACGTGGCTTAAGAGAGAGCTCAGGTTGCACAAAGGCATACTCTCTTTCCAGGACAGCTGCGTTCATCAACTGACCAACAAAGGGGTGTGAAGACCCAGCCCCCTGCTTCAACTCAAGCCAGCTGTGAGGGGCCCTGGCAGCTCCGGCATCCCTGTGGAGTCGGCTGAGGCCTTCAAGGAGACTGCAGGGCATCTCAGCTTTCCCCGCTGTCAATCCTGTCCCCTTCCCAGCCTGCCTTCCTCGGGGGATGACCCCAGGGGGACCCCCCATCAGTGTTCTGCCAGCTCACCTCCATCTGCCACACAACCTGGACTGGAATGATCCCATAGACCACCTTCTCCTAGGGGTTGAAGTCAACATCTTCCAGGTGCTCATTTGGAAGGGGTGTACATTTCCACTCTGCACCCCTTGCTTTGGATGCTGTTAACATGCCAACCCCATGTAAAGCGATGGCTTTTAATTAATATTTGTCCTCACTTACCTTTTTGTGCTTCTGCAGAGTGTCCTCTAGAGCAGCAGCCTAAAGGGGGAGCGGGGTTGATATCTGGTTAGTAAGACCCTGCTTACCAGTTCTCCATCCTTTTGATCAGCCCCCATGGACTTTGAGCCAGATCCACCTGGCGGAGGTCTCCCCCTTTCACTCCACTCTTTAAGGCACCCCCAAGACATCCTCCCTGGTTCTGAGGAGTGCCCAGCCTCAGCTAATCAAAGCGCCAAAGTACCAAGCCACCCTCGCCAAGGATTTATTTTTAAATTTATTTGTACTGAAATACATGCAGAGCCCAGTTTAGCATGGCCTAGATGCCAGTATAAGGGCTTTAAAAATGTTAACTTATTTAATCTGCACATCAACCCTGTGAAGTAGGCACTAATCTTATCTACATATTATTATAGACGAGGAAACTGAGGAAGAGAGAAACCGAGGAATTTGCCCAAGGCCACACAGCTAGTGAAGACAGAGCTGGACTTGAACCCGGCCAGGATGGCTCCAGACTCCGCGGCGTCCTGGACGATAGCAGTAACTTCCTAACCGGATGGTCTCCATCTCAATAGGCTCTGGCATGTGGCAGCCAGATGTCCTTTTACAAGTGGAAGCCTCGGAATAAAGTTCTGACTCACGCTGCACGTGGATGAAAACGTTATGCTCAGTGAAACAAGCCAGGCACAGAAGGACAAATATCGTGTGATTTCCAATTATATGAAATATCTGGAACACGTGAATTCACAGAAACAGAGAGTAGATTAGAGGTTACTAGGGGCTGGGGCAGAGACAGGTTATTGCTTCATGGGTGCAGAACTTCTGTTTGGGGTGATGAAAAAATTTTGGAAATAAATAGTGATGATGGTTGTACAATGTTGTGAAGGCGATGGATGCCACTGAATTGTGCACTTAAAAATGCCTAAAGTGGCAAATGTTATGTCTTGTATAGTTTGCCACAATTTAAAAAAAATTACTAAAATGTAATATACCAGAAACCATTGAATTGTATACTTTAAATGGGTAGATTACATGGTATGTGAATTATATCTCAATAAAATTGTTTTGGTTTTTTTTTTTTTAAATGGAAGGCTTACATCAAGTTGATGTTCTCCGGTGGTGAGATGCTAACCTGACTCTGCCCTTGGGGGTCTTCCACCCCCAATCCCTCTCTGACCACCTCCCTCTCCTCCTCACTCACTTCTCAAACCACTTGGACCACTTTGCTTTTCCTCCAATACACCAAGGACACCCCCACCTGAGAGCCTTTACACATGTTGTTCCTCTGCCTGGAACTCCTCCCAGATCCCAGAGCTGGGATTACAGGCATGCGCCACCTTGCCTGGCCCCAGACCCCTGCATGGCTCACTTCCTCACTCTCCTAGGCTCTCCCCCTAGATGTCATCTGAGACACCTTTCTTGACCCATAGAAAAACACACATATCCCCAATGCTTTCTGTCCCCTACTCATTTGATTTTTTTCTTCTTCGTACATTTTTGTCTTTTCCAACTAGAGTCTTAGCACTGTGAGAGAAGGAACTTTAAGTCTCCAGCCCCTAAAACAATGCCTGGTGACAGTACATGCTTAAGTAATATTTGTTGAGAGAGTGAAGAGCTGCATAGAACTCCAGTTTATGGGCGCCACAGAATGTGTTTAACCAGCCTTCACCACTATTAACAATGTTGCAGTATATTTAGGTCTTTGAGTCCACGTTAGAGTGTGCGTAGGCAAGGGTCCTCAAACTTTTTAAACAGGGGGCCAGTTCACTGTCCCTCAGACCGTTGGAGGGCCAGACTATAGTTTAAAAAAAACTATGAACAAATTCCTATGCACACTGCACATATCTTATTTTGAAGTAAAAAAACAAACAGGCAAAAAACACCCGCATGTGGCCCGCAGGCCATAGTTTGAGGACGCTTGGTATAGACCATCAAATTAAACTTGATCTATGCTACTGGACATCCTTCTAGATTTGGAAAGTAAATTATTTTTCTATATGCTAAGAGAATCCTAAAGGATAAACTGAGAAGTATGGAGTTCTCAGTCCTATTTAGTCACTTTCCTCATTATGTCTAATGAAACTTCATCACAACAGGCCTCCCATTTACCATTCTCTTAGATGGAAAAAATGGAGGCTTATGAAAAATGTAATGCCCTTCTAATATTTTTTAGACTTTCATTTGCTCATAAAATAGGACAAATATCCCAGAATTCCATTAACATTTCTTGCAAATCAGATAAGCAAATTGCCAGGATTTCTATTACTGGAAGTCAAGACAAGCAACTCCGCTGTCAAAAGAAATTTGCAGAGGTTGTTTCTTTAAGTTCTAGGCTAACTTCTACCTGCCCACGTCCCTTTTCTAAAGCTATGAAGTATACTGTTTAACTCCTGAATAAATCTGTTGCTTGGACTATTTTTTTATCATAATACCCCAGGAATTAAAACAAATACCAAAAACATACCTCGAATCATTAAAAAAATTTTGATAAATTAAGCTAGCTGAAGGCAGGTATACAGTTAACAGCTTCACACTTGAAGGTACATTCCATTTCTATTTCTTCTATTAAAAAATATTAACTGTTAAGAGGTAGAAAATCTCTTGAAGCCAAACAGTTAAAACTGTCCCTTTAAAACAAATTTAAGTAATGAAGATTTTTATAGCTTCACACTATCTTGCTTGTCACTGTCACTGAACTTTCATTATAGAATTAGGAGGAATGTTTATAGCTTAAGTGAGGTTAGAGAGGAGAGCCAGCCTGAGTCTGTGGCTGTATTTCCTGAACATTCTAAAGCAGGGACCTAGTATAGATCTCTTCCGGGATTTCCAATAACTGTTCTCTGGAAAGAACGGGTTCTCTCTTGACTTATACAGGTTCTTACAGAGACATCTGGATGTGGAGGGGGCTCATCTGTTATGTAAATACCATACCATGCACCCGTATCTTATACGCTAAGGGCCCATGAATCACGTTATCGGTATGTTCTGAAAGAATGAGTGAAAAAAGTGCTAAAAGAAATTATATAACCTCAAAAGATGCATATAACAATGACCAAATGCCTTTTTGAGCTGGGAGACTGACATGACAATTAGTGCGGTGTCATCTGAATCTAACCTGCCCAGTTTAACACAATGCCATAGAAATGCAGACATTTCGGTTTGACAGCTTCAGGAAAGCAAGGGAGTAGTTACCTAAAGGATATTTTCATTACTATACCTCCTTAGAGTTCAATGTAGAAGGCCTCCTAGACCTATTTTCCTCCTTGAGAACAGAAAAGAAATAAATACAAGACTTAAAGAGAACTTACAAAATTAAATGTGGTTTCTTTTCCTTTAGATATTTAAGAATAAGGGGAATGGATGACCTCGAGGAGGACACCAGCCCACTTAAAAGGTGGCAATCAAGCCTGTGACACAAAAGTCTCAATCCCTTCAGACCAAGAAGCATCTGGGAAACGTGGGCACAACAGGAGGCAGGCACTTCAAACATCACAAACAGCTAACAAGGAAGGAGGTTACTTTAAAAGGAACTAAATTTTTCAGCTGCTCTGCCTAGAACTTATCTTGACTGTGGCTGACAAGCAGGTGATGGAGATTTCGTGTGGAACCAGAAGAGCTTGCAGTAGGTACTTCTCCCCAATCACTTCTTACAGAGAGTTTAAAATGAAGGACACTTAATCATACTTACGTTATGTTCTTTTAATCACCAAATGATAGTTAATTAGTTATCACAGAATCAGAAAAACACTTATGTGGGAAAGAGTTGGAGACCAATGGTTCCCAGGATTGGACACCTGCAAAGAGCTTATTTCAATTTCTCCAAATCAATACACACTTGCAGCCAATTAATAATTTTTCTCCTGTTCAGTCCTAAAGGTTGTTAAAAATGGCCCTGCGTCATTTGGGAATCATAAGATTTTTAGAGATGAGCTATGACTCAATTCCTTTGAAATCTAGCCTTTTCTCAGTAAGAAATAATAAAGAAAATATGAAATGTGTATCAGATCATTGCTTAGGTTAAAAATTCAAAATGTGCTCAAAATAAATCACCGCTTCTGACTTTAATATTCATCTTTGCATTTTAGAAGCAAACAAAATAAATGAAAACATCTTTTCCCTGTTTTCATTGAGTATGGATTATGGATCTGAGATAGCAATTTTTTCTTGCTGTTGCTAAGTATTAAAGATACTACATGAGAAACAGTGACATGGCAATTTTTTAGACAGACTGAGGAAAATGAGGGGAGAAAAAAAAAGAGCCCCCAGAAGTGCCTCGGCACACCCTCCATGTCACTCACTCTGTTAATAAAATATGTAGCTGTAACAAAACTCTTACATCTGGGAGGGAGTGTGAGAAATCATGAAACTGCAAGGGGCTGAAGAGATGGACCCGTGAGGGGCTAAATGCAGTAAAACGTCACAGTAAGATCACAGGCATTCAGATGCGTTACCAGCAAGATGAGGCTACGACCTTGCCTCTCCCTGTGCACTGTGGTACCACATAGTCACCAACATCTACTGGCCGGTTTGGTGGAAAAAATGTTAAGGTCATATATTTGCCTCTTTTGGTGAAATAAGACAGAAAGGGCCACACACATTGCCTCTTCAGTAATGAGTCAAGCAACCTTTGTTTTTATTTTGTTGTCATGGAGATAGAGGCCCAGCAGTGGGAATTCTAGGAACATACCAGGGCGGTGGTGGTCAGAGGCCCTGGATCCATCTGGATGTATATAAAAGAAAGTCAAACCACCTTCAGGTGTAAAGAGCCCAGCCCTGGGAATCACATGTTTCCTCTAGCAGCTAATTTAACGATGGGTAGGAAGCAATATCCTATGGGTACAGAGTCCACATGTATTTTAAACAAAACAATGTTAGGATTTTCACTAACTACATTCTTTCTATATGACTTCAATAAGAGAATAAAACAATTTCAAATGCTTAAGATATACAATAGGGAAAAGGGAATCGTTTTTTACTTAATCTGAGGTATAATTTTCTCATTAAAATCTATCCATAATGAGTGGGGGGGGCACAAAGAAATAACAATTATTTTTAAAAGTTTTGACTGTTCAGTTTAAGGATAGCTTTGAAAACACAATTTAGTTTGAAATTCAAGCTGTTTCATTTCCTATTTAATCTTGTAAATTTCCTTCCCTTACAATACTCAAGTTGGAAGGGTGCCAAATTAGACCAGGAACAAATTTTCACCAACTTCACTTCAGTGCTTTATTTTTAGATTATATTAAAAACCTCATTAGGCTCCCTGAGGGAAAAGAGTGTTAACCACTAACAGAGGCAGGGGAAAATAAAGGAAACGGGAAGATAAGCTAAATTGTTAACAAGGAAAGCTCTCTTAAGACAGTTGGTCTGAGGTTGCTGTAACAGCTAAAATAAACTTATTACCAAGACCAGGTAAATGACTTGAGCTGGAGCTTAATCTTTTACCCCAAGGCTAGTAAGGACTAGTCAGGCTTGTCAAAGTGGCATTTGTCTTTATTATGATTTCCAGATGGGATGTGGAGGGAAGAGGGGTGGGTGGAAGGGAGGTCAGAGAAATCTTTAAAGACTATAAGCTAAGAGCTCTATGCCTGTGCACAACAGGTAAAACACAAAAGTTTTGTTTCTGAATCTTTTGTGGATAAGCTGAAAAATGGGTAGGCATATGCAAGATTGGGTGCAAGATTAAATGGAATGTTGAATGAAACTTTAAAATTTATTAATGTATTTACATAATTTATAATCTTTAAGCAATGGTCTCATAAATACAGACTACAACTTTACATATGCTAAGCAACAGATACTTGTTTTTCCCCACTAAAATACTTGGGTTAAATAATTGACAGCATTTACATACTTTCTTTACTTTTCTCTTCTTCTCTTTTTTAAACTCTCACTAGTCAGTTTGGAACATAGGCAATTCAATTTATTCCAGGCAGCTTCTCTACCATCACCATCCGATCACGAGAGCTTATTTAAAAAGGTGCCAATAATGTGTCTAGTGACACATACATGACAGGGTCAGAAGCAAACCCAGAGTGAGCTAGGCACCTACTGTTATCATTGGTAATTTACTGTATGCATCCTAGGCTAATATAATTCAATGAAAAGTGCTTTAGAGATGGCAGAGATGAAATTGTTTCCACCAGTCCTATAAATAGCCCATTTTATCTTCAAATAATTGCCATCTCTCCATTTATGATATCCTATCACATTTTAAATGATACAACCCCCCTCTAACAGTGGTAACAGAAACCAAGGAAATTACAATCTCCACAAGGTCTTTTTTTTCCCTCGACGACCACGAAAGTGCTAATCTTCCCTTTACAAATGTTACATAAAATCTTGATTACAAAACTACTCAACAATTTAATCCTACCATCCATACAATTATACATTCCTTTTTGGCAAGGTCAAAAACCAATGATGTAGTCCCTTTGTACACCAGAAATTCTTTACATAACAGAAGTCCACAGACTGAAACACTGCTGCAGTCTTTAAAGAGAGAACAGAACCAGTCAATTTCTGTGAATCCTTTTTGCATGAAGACGACTCAAGACCAGCTACGTGAAAACTGGTGGCAGGGACCCCAGCCCTCCTGTTAACTTTCAGGACCACCTACTTCATCATTGTCTGAGAGCTCAGTCAACAGCAGCTTCGCTTTGGCTCTGACGGCTGTCTTCGGAGTTTGAAGCCCTTACCGCCAGATGGCGGGTTGGCGTCGGTGGATGGAATTCTTCGACCTAACCAAGATGAGAGGAGGGAAGGGAATGAGCATTCACTTTCCAAATCTGTTCATGCTCAGACACAACAATTTTGCAGATGCAATTTGACAGGTTTTGTAAAAGTAAAAAAAAAAAAAAAAGAAAATGTTTAATAAACTTTTTACTTTGGAAAAATTTTAGATTTATAGAAAAGTTGCAAAGATGATATAAGAGAGTTCCTATGTACCGCTCTTCCAGTTTCCCTTAATGCTGACATATTACCACAGGACATTCGTCAAAACGCAGAATTCAACATTGCCACATCACTATTAACTTCAGACTTTTTTCAGATTATCACTGGTTTTTCCACTAATGTCTGTTTCTTGTTTCTGTCTCAGAATCCAAACAAGGATATCACATAGAATTTAGTAAAAAAATTTTTAATTAAAAACACTGTTTTGAGAGGTAAAACACATTTAAAAAAATTCAGTCAGAAGAAGCTTGTCCCTCTGTCTCATGGCAGAGGCCATCATGGTGACACATTTCTCGTGCAGCCTTCCAGAGATAGATGTACATAAACATTCACAGGTCTACTTATATCCCTTATCTCGCCTCCCCTTTCTTAAGCCCAAATGGGAGCAAACAGTATGCACTGTTCTCCACCTTGCTGTTTTCACTGAATAATCTTGGGGATTGTTCCATCACAGCATGTGGAGGCTGCTACTTTCTTTTTAATCGCTTTAAGATACTGCATTGTATGGATGTACCATAATTTATTTAACCAGTTCTCTATTGATGGATATTTAGTTTCCAATACTTTGATGTTATTAAAAATGGTACAGAAAGTATCTTTGTAAACCTATGAGTATATGTGCTGGATAAATGACCAGGAGAGGAAGAGCTAGGTCATGCATTCTATTCCTGGGTTTGTCTGATACGTACACTGTATTCCCAGTGTCTGTATAGCACAAATGCAAGAAGAACATGCAATTTAAATTTTGACAGATGCTGCCAAATTGCTCTCTGAAGAGGCTGTGCCACTTTATTCTCCTACCAACAATGCATGAGAATGAACAGGTTTCACTTTACTGCTCCATGAAGCATAATGTCAATTTCGAGAGAATCCTTAAATCACCTGTCCACCTACCTGACCGATAACTCAAGGGTTGCTTCTTGTACAAAGGCACTCCTGATGCCCTGCCACTTCCTAACTTTCTCCAACATCTCAGACACTAAAATTAATTAGGACACCAGAAGCATACTATTACATATTTGTTTACGAATTAGACCCTAAGCTCTTCTAGGGAAGAGATCCTGTTTCTCCATCTTTGTGTTTCCAGGATCTTTTTTAGCATAGTACCTGGCACAGAGATATTTTGTAAACATGGAATAAATGGACATATACATCTTTTGACATTAATGAGGATAAGAAGGAATCTCTGCCAACGCTCAGGTCCTTGAACCTCCACCATTGCGAGCAGGCTACAAATCTATGTGGGCAGTGCAATGTTTTCTACATCGACAAGAAAGTGCCCCCCAGTATGTCCTACAACTGCTTTTCAAATGCCTAAGACACTGTGGTGAATAAATTACACATTTAGTTAAAAGCTTTACTGAAGCTCCTTGTCATTATTTATTTCTCAATAAATAGATACTAAAATACACCCGGTATAACAGAGGCATCTGGGAAATGTGGCATAAAATTTTTGGGAATAACATTTTTAGACGAAAGCAGACAAGAACAGCTTCATGAATTGGGAATAGGCAATGATTTCTTAAAAGCTACCAAAACCTTTATGGTAATCATAAAGGAAAATAAAGATAAATTGCATTATATTAAGATTAAAAACTTTAGTTCATCGAAGTAGTTGATTCAAAACTCAAAGCCACAGAGTAAAGAATTATAAAACATTAAGAAGGCAGGTAACCCAAAAGGAAAATAGGCAAAAAAAGATGTAAATGGCATTTCACAAAAGAGGATATCTAGATACTATATGAATGCAAATACATCTCTAGAAAAGGGTTTGACTTTATTAACTGCCATGGAAACGCAGATCATGACCTCCTCACCAGAGACAGACAGTGACTGGGATTCTCACACACCACTAGTGTGAGTGTCAACTAGGACAACCGCCACTTTGAAAACTGATTGTCAGTAAAGTTGTACTGAATGCATGCATACCCAATGACCCAGCAATTCTTCTTGTGGGTATAAATATACCTAACAAAAATGTGTACATATGTTCATCAAAGAATACGACCAGAATGTTCAGAGTTGTATTACTTATCGTAACTCTAAATTGGAAACAGCTACCCAAATGCCTATCACAGCAGAATGGATAATTACACTGTAGATATTCTCTGCTTCCCCCGATCCCCCACTCTGACTCTGACACGGACACACACACACACCAGCCATGAGAATGCATCACCTACAGCTATATGCAATGACATGGATGATCTAAAAATGTAATGCAGAACAAAAGAAGCCAGACACAAAAGATGAAACAGTGTGTTTTAAAAAATATAAAGTACAAAATGTATGTAAAACCAAAACAGGCAATGCCAATCTGAAAAATTAATAGTCAGGATGGTGGTTAGTTACCCCTGGGTGTGTAGGAACTGCCATGTCCAAACCTGAACGCTAAGCATAGGAGTATATTCAATTTGTGAAAATTCACTGAGCTTTGCGCTTCTGACATGTGCACATCTCTGTGTATCTATTATACTTCAGTACAAAGCATGCCAGGCACTGTGCTCATGTCATTTTACAACATCCAGTCAACGATAAGGTCTATTTACATCTCTCCCAATTTTTCTAATCTTGTGAACATAGTTTTTATTTTTCACAGTTAAAATTAGTATGTACAGACTAGTTTTTACATAAGAATTTTCATTGCTGGTATAGTTCACCACCTTCCTGTTTTTAATACTGCTATAGTAAAGAACACTATAAAGGAAAAAAAGAGATAATTTTAACATACTCAAGACATCACACACTTAGATATTCTAGCTTGAACTGTGAAAAATTCCCAACTGGCCTTACATTGCCTTTCAAGAATGCATTTGGGTACCTGCTATTTACTTCTAGGACAACAACAAACATTATGACTTTTTAATGCTGAAACGAAAGAGTTGACATAGGGGGTGCAATCAGCAGTTGACTGGTGGCAAGTGGGCTCGTTAGGCCTACAAAGTACTCTGAAAATACTTGAATTAGTGGCCAAATCTAAACATGGGATGTGTAAAAAAATCTGAAAGTAACTCCCAGCAATTAGGCAACCAGGGGCCCATACTCCAGAGTGGCCCCAACTGTTGGGGTTGCCACCTCTCAGGGTCCCCAGGAGTTCCCCAGCCTGCTCTGCTCATGGGCTTACCCCTGCCTGGCCTTGGTGGGCACTGGGCTTCATGCCCTTCCTCTGCACCACAGCCAAAAGCCTTCCAGCTTCAGTCACCTTGGATCTCAATCCCACAGTGGACCTTAATGGGTAAGTCCAGTGTGCCTCTCCCCCTCTGGAATTCTGATGCGAATCTGCACATTTCTGCAGGGACTGCTCCCTCAGCTCTGAGAGCACCTCCTCGGAGAGGCCTTCCCCGATCACCTGCAGACATTCTTTTACTTCATCCTATAAATTATTTTCGTCATATTACTTATTTTTATCTGAAATGATCCTATTTATTTGGTGTTCACTGCCTGTCTCCCTCTGTAGAATGTGCACTCCAGGAGAGAAAGGGCTGCATCTATCTTCTTCACGGCTGTCTCCCCTGAGCCTGGTACAGCTCCCAATAAATATTTTGATGAATTTGAATGAAATGAATAAACATAGATGCAATCTGTAGAGGATCCCAAAGGTATGCAGCAGCCTTTCTCCAGTCTAGTGCCATCACATTAACACTGCTGGAAAGGGAAAGGGAAGGGTGGGAAATGAAATTTTACCTTTCACTTGCCTGGTATTAATTTTTGAGGGTTTTCTTACAGTGAAATTACACCTGCATTTCATTTCCTTTTATTTATTTTGTTCATTTTCGATGACCTTGGATGACTAATTGAAACACATTTAAATAGAGAAAAAGGGAGAGATGACAGCTTCTACGACCTCAATGCCCCGTGCATTATTTATTCAGTAGCAACATTCTTTCTAGAAGGGCTATACTCATCAGGCAGCAGCTCTCCAGCAATTATAACATGATATGAAAGCTGGTTATTACTCTTACATTCTCAAATCTCTTTTCACTGAGGACAATTTCAGAGACTAGACTACGCTAAGTAAGGTGGGAATTCTAACTAGGAAGATAATTCTGTTTTAAGTTGCTCTGCACAGAGGAAACCGATAAGGAGCAGAGATACTCACTAATTTCTATAAAGAGTTCATTTATGTTTATCGCGTTTTTTGCGCTGGTCTCTACAAAAATTGCATGAATGGAGTCGGCGTAGTCCTTAGCATCTCTCTCCATGACTTCTCTGGAAGGAAACAATCGCAAATGAGAAATTCTACACATTAACATCTTAATGTCATTCCCCTCCTACCCAGTAATTATCCAGATTTATGATGACAAAGGATGTCCTGAATGGTTGCTGCGTGAGTCCTGACGTGTGGTCCTCCCATTTATACCATTTCTATGATTAAACCATAGCAATGTAGCTAATGGAGTGATCAGGGAATGTCAGGGGTTTCTCTCCCCCTCAAATTAAAAAAAAAAAAAAAAGCCCTTGTTTTGGGAATCATGGAAGTAGCCCAGAAAAACTGCCAATAAATGTGCTTTCTGAATTCAAGTATTCTACGTCATGGGAACCTGGGGGCCACACTGATCTCACACAATGTCAAGTGTGATGTGACCAGTGTTTAAGTAAATTACACACCTGTCTATATATATATATAATATAATTAGCTCCAAATGCCAGAAATCTAAATTGTAGTTTGAAACTTTAGGACTCCAACCATACAAACAAAAGGGATTTTTCAAGTCAGAGATTAAATAAAAGATTCTTATATTGGATATTGTTCATTAAGAAAAGGAACACATAATTGGCATTGTAATTTCCTGTTCTAATAACTTACCTTACGTCGATAAGGTCACACTTATTTCCAGCAATAGCAACTACAATATTAGGTGGGCCATGCTGTCGAAGCTCTTTTACCCAATTCTTTAATGTTGAAAATGTCTCCTGTAACACAAAAAAGGAGAACTGGCGAGCTAAGCAACTAAAAGAGCTTTCAAAATAGTCTAAAGAAAACTATATATAGTCTTACTTCTTTTGTGATATCATAAACGATTATAGCTGCAGCCGACCCTCGATAGTACATTGGTGCTAAGGCACGAAACTGCAGAGGAGGGGGAAAAATAAACAACAAAATTGGGAAAACTGGTTAAATATGTTTTTTACTAGACTTTTAAGCCATTATCCCTGCACAAAAGGTAATCTTTTTCTTAAGCCAAAGAAGATGACATGATGCTTTAAAGCAAATGAACCAGTAATTACCAAAGGCAAAAACTTTTAATGTAACACTGAAATGTCTCTCAGAAGATAGTTTAGAATACAGCTTTATAGGAATTAAATATGGTGCTATAAACAATTGTTTCAGCTAAAAAGGCTTTTTAATTGAACTCAATGTTATAATTCCCAAATTCATTTGTTCAATAGTCCTTTAAACTTTGGCTTCCCAAACAAACTATCATGGAAATAAAAATAATGCTGTAAATAGTTCTCCAGAGAAGTGGCTGCATTTGGGTGTCGTAAAGATAACCCTGTAATCTAAATGCTGATTGTCCTTTAGAAATGAGTACACATTTACATTCACTACTTGGATGAGTTTGCAACTTGCTTTTTTGATATCTCCATGCACGTAGCAATTCCC
Organism: Cheirogaleus major; assembly: GCA_963574435.1. Classification (NCBI taxonomy): domain Eukaryota; kingdom Metazoa; phylum Chordata; class Mammalia; order Primates; family Cheirogaleidae; genus Cheirogaleus; species Cheirogaleus major. The sequence continues at coordinate 60,051 of CAUYPO010054931.1, read as the reverse complement.
AAATGCTGGGTACAGATCTCATTTCATTTACATGAATTCAACTCTGTACTCAAGAGTTTCTTCCCACCCACCACCTCCCCTCCCCAACACACACAATAGGGAGGGAGGGGGAGGAAAGGGAGAGGGATAACCAGCTGAACAGCAAGGGTGATTTAGCAGGCCACTTCTCCAGATAAGTTTGAGATGGAAAATGTGAAGCTTTTCCCCAACCTCAGTTCCTGGGCACAGTTCCAGTGTGAGCATCTTGCTCACCGAGTGTGACGCCAATGTTTACCATAAGAATTTTGCCTACACTTGATCTACATATAATGTGACACCACTGAGCTCGGATTCTTCTGTTTCTGGTGACTTACCTCCAAACACAGGCGAGAGTCGTCACCATGGGGAGCATTTGGTGCACACATAGAATCCACATACAGAATTACGAATTCTGTAACTTTTTATCCAATGGGTTTAACACCTTTTGGCTTTTAAACTTTTATATTAATTTGAACTTGACAAAAGGAAGTAAAATTATGACTGCAGCTCCATGAGAGAAATCTGCATGCATGCTGAGCATGCCATTGTGTCTCGGGGCCCAGCACCTGGCACAATGTAGGTAACCAAGAACTGGTGAGCAAATGAGTGGGAACTACATAAGCACGGGGGGTATCGAACCAAGTGTCAGTCCCAGGTGTCCAGACCCAGAAACTTTTACTAGTCTTTGTGAGAGAAACCCCTGCCTGTGGGCTGAAAGGCTACTAACTTTCAATAAAATGATACGTTAAGTTTTAAAGAGAACAAAAATAAAGGTTATAAGCAAGAAAGCACTACAGAAAAGGAAACTACATTATGAGGTAAAAATGACTTAAAATGTTGGATTGACTTCTATAGCATAAGAGAAAATGAGACAGAAGCACCGGTGGAACAAAGGTTATGGTATTAGCTTTCATTTCTCATGTACTTATGTTGGCAATATCCCTCACACGTTGGTTTCTTTTTTCTTCTTTCTTCAAATTTGTAATGTAAAATTCACATGGAGAAAAGCAAAGATCTTAGGACAATCTGATAAACTGACAAATGTATACATCTATGTAAACACCATCCACCAAGATATAAAATATTTCTATCAACATGGAAAATTCCCTAAGATCCTTATCATGTCCTTTTTTAACCTTGATAATAATCCTCGTCTTCAAGTCTATTTTATTGATATTCATATAACCACAACAGGTTTCTTTTGCTTATGATTTGCATAGAATATCCTTTTCCATTCTCTTATTTTCAATCTATCTTCTTTATCTTTGTTTTTACATTTAAGGTCATTCTCTTATAAGAGGCATATACTTGGGTCCTGCTTTTTGATACAATCTGACAACCTCTGCCTTTTAAGTGGAATGTGTAGTTCTTTCATATATTTAATGTACTTCCTGATATATTTGGGCTTAGGTCTACCATTTCATTGATTTATTTAATTTAATTTAATTAATTTTTAGAGACAAGGTTGCCCAGGCTGGAGTGCAGTGGCAAAGTCATAGTTCACTTGCAGCCTTGAACGCCTGGGCTCAAGCAATCTTCCTGCCTCAGCTTCTCGAGTAGCTGGGACCACAGGCATTATACCACCACTCCTGGCTAATTAAAAAAAAAAAAAATTTTTAGAGACGGTGTCTTGTTGTGTTGCCCAGGCTGGTGTGAAATTCCTGTCCTCAAGCAATCCTCCCTCCTCGGCCTCCCAAAGCCCTGGGAATATAGGCATGAGCCACTATGCCTGGCCCTGATTTGTTTTATATTTGTTCCATTTCTTTTTAAATTCCTCTGTTCCTCCTCCTCCTGACCTTCTGCACTGATGGAATTTTTTTTTAGTATTCAATTTTAATATATTAATTCCTCCATTGGCTTTTTAGTTATACTTACTTATATTACTTTTTAAGTAGTAGTTCTTGCATCTACAATACATACTGTACGTTTTTCTACAGTCTACTTAGAGTTTAAAATGTAATACTTCATGTAAAATATCAGAACTTTGAAAAAATTTATCTAACCATCCTCTGTGTTATGGCTGTCAAATATTTTAAATCTACATACACTATAAACTATACAATCCAATGTTGTAATTTTTGAATTAAATAGCCCAGTTATCTTAATAAGTTGAGGAAAAAATAATAGATTTTCATATTTAGCATTTCCAGTGGTTATTATTTCTTTCTACTGATCTCAGTTATCATCTGGTATCATTTCCCTTTAGGCTGAAAAACTTTCCGGGACTGCTACTGCTGAATTCTCAGTTTTTGTTTTTATAAAAACGTCCTTATTTTGACTTCCTATTTTGAAAACAATTTTGGCAGGTTGACAGTTTTTTTGCTTTCAGCACTTTAAAGATACAGTTCTAATGCTTCTGGCCTCCACTGTTTCTACGGAGTTAACTGTCATTCATGCTGTTGTTACCCTGTGTCTTTTACCTCTGGCTGCTTTCAAGATTTTCTCTTTATCTTTGGTTTTCAGCAGTTTGATTCTGACGTACCTAGATGTGGTTTTCTTTCTGCTTACAGGTTTCCTGGACTTCTTGGATTTTTAATTTGATTATGTTTCACCAAATTTGGGACATTTTCAGCCATCATTTCTTGAAATGTCTTGTTTTCTGTTCCCACTTCCCTCTTTCCAACTGTACATGTGTTTAGACTGTAGAATTTGTCCCTGTGATATTAAGACTTTATTTATATTTTTCTATTCTTTTTCCCATTTTTTTGATTAATCTGTTCTATCACCTATCCAGTGAATTTTTCATCTTAGATATTGCAACTTTCAGCTTTAGCATTTCCATTTGATTCGTTATTAGTTTTCATTCTGTGTGAGATTTCCCATCTGTAGTTTAGTCATTAGGACTACTTTTCTTTAATTCTCTGAACATACTTAAAAATATATGCTTTAAGTTTTGTGCCTGCAAATTCTAGTAATAGGGTCACTTTGGGGTTTGTTTCTACTCACTGGGGCATGTTTTCCTGTCTCATACGTGTAGTAATTCAGATTGCTGGACAGCACGGATGACACACCGCGGATGACACACCGCAGACGACACACTGCAGACTCTGGGTTTGGTTTTCTTCTCTGCAGAATGTTAAATTACTGGCAGACCCTCTTCAGACTGGTTTGACATGGTGTTAGGGTGGGTCTATTTGGTTTTGCCCTTAGTCCCAGGATGTGGTCTCTACTCTGGTCCTTTTGAAGTTTCAATGCAATGCCCAAAGTGTTCAGCAATCCCCTCTAACATGGCAGGACTGGATTCAAACTCCAAAGTCTAGCTCTGTTGTAATGAGCAGCAGTTGAAACCTCTGCTCAGTCTTGTCACCCTTTCTAGCTGTTGGTTTCTATTGGGTTTTATAATGTCTCTCCTGTGCATTCACAATTTAGGAGTCAACCAAAGCCCTGAGGGACATTTATAAACAGATTTTGGAGTTTTCATCCTTGTTGGATCCACCTTTTCTGGGATTTGCCTCCTTTTTCCAGCTGCTCTGGCAGTCCCAAAGTCTGTTCTCAAATAATAACAGGCTAAAAAGACAGACTTTCTGCTTGAGTTCTGGCTATCTTGTGCCACACAGATTGAAAAGTGCCTACTAGAGAAAAGCTATAAAAATGTGGATTTCACCCAGTATAGCTCCTTTTTTCAATCTCTGACTGCATTTGGTTGTTGGTAGTACCTTCGAACAATTATTTTCAAATGTTTTGCCCAGAGTTTCTATATAATTGTTATCTGTGGGAGAGTTAGTCTGGTATAAACCATTCTGCCATTATTGACACCAAAGTCTTTCCATGTTCTTTTGGTGTAAAGAAAGAAGGTGGAAGCACATAAAGAGACTCAAAAGATGTCAGCTCATCTCTGCTCTGGTAGGACCTGGCTCTAGATAGGGGTGGCAAGCCTTTTCAGGTAAGGGCCAGATAGTAAATACTTTGGTGTTGTGGGTCATATGATCTCTGTCAGTCACAATTACTCAACTCTACTGTTGTGGAGTAAAAGCAGCCATAGACAATATGTAAACAAAGAAGCATGGCTGTTTCACTAAAACTCTATATACAAAAACCAGCAGCAGGTTGGATTTGGCCTAAAAATATATTATAAATTCTGTGTTTGCAAATTCTAGTAATAGGGTCACTATGGGGTTTAGTTCTGCTCATCGGGTCCTGTTTTCGTGTTTCTCCGTATATGCAGTCATTCTGATTGTGTGCTGCACAGTGCGGGTGACACACTGCGGACTCTGGTTTCTGCTACTGTCAACCCCAGCTCTAGATGATGCTGAGCCACTACAATTGCTCCTGATTTTAAACATGAGAACAATTCCTTACACGACTACTGTGACAATCGAATCTGTGCCTTGCTGGTGTCCTGACCTCTGTGGAAACAGTCATGAGGAGAAAGTATAATTAAGATGCAGAAATATAATCTTTAAGGACTATATGTATGCACTGTCTATTATTTTCTGGTTAAGAAGTTTTCTTTTATATCATTACAAACAGATGGCAAGTATTTGAAATGTTTTTGCTACATTTCTGGTATATTTATGATATGCATTTATGGTAATCATTTATGTATATGCTTTGTGTCTCAATACTACTGCAGGAGTCTTTGTTAGTGAAGGATAATTAGAGGAAAAAGATGACTCAGAATGAATTCATTTAGGACAGCAAATAATAGGGATAAGAAGGTCTCACAAAGGCTCTATCTTGAGAAGATAAATTTAAAATCATGAAAACGAGTTTCATCTTACTTGGTATTTGAAAAACTTAGGCTTTTTACTGTAGCCAAAAGCTAATTTTTTGGATGAACATTGAGTCAAAGCTTACTTCTGATAAAACTATATGCTAGCACAATACAAAATCCTTCATTTTGTGTTTGACTTTCACAGTCTTATCATAAAAACTTTTGCAAAAATATTTGAGGGCTCCATCAATTTTCCCTAGGTCCCTCTTAACCCTTTGATACACAAATCATTATCTTCTGAAGCACTTACATCATCATCCTGATCAGTATTTTTCCTCTTTATTTAATTTAACAAGATCGCTACTGTCAAGGGCTTTATATGACATTTGAGAAATTCTCCAAAATCACTTTCATCAACTTAATGAAATCACTTTGCAATCAGTTGTAACTGGACCATCAGAAGACAACCCATCTGTCAAAATGGTGTGCGGCCACAGATGTCGAATGGGAAGGATGTCTGAATGGTCAGTTCATCAAAAAAGCGTTTTCATTTTATGATGACTTTTGGTTCCATAATAAATCTCATAACTACAGAGAACTAAGTAATAAACATGCAAACACCAGAAATTTATTATTTGAGTCATGCACTACTCACATGGTAAAAGTAGGTAGAGGATCTGTCCTTGTCTGTGCCTAAGTAGGGCTGGCAATCAGCTGACATAAATCTACTGGCATCAACACCATGTGCCAGGGGCTGAGAGCAGAGATATGAAGATAGTCCCTGCTCTCAAGGAGCTCACAATCTAATGGAAGGCAGACAAGTAAGGAAACAGGTGACAATCTCACAGATGAGGGGAAACAAAGGACTGCCCCTAATAGTTCGTTTGTGGATTCATCCACCCAGTATCTAGAGCAGGCGCTGTGGTAGCACTGGGAATCCAGCAGTGAGCACGACATTGTAATCCCAGCTCCGGAAGTTTACAGTTTGCAGTCTGGGGGTGGGGGAAGGAGACTGTCAATGACGGTAAGTCTGCAGACATCTAATTACAACTTGTAATGAGTGTTCTGAGGAAAATGAGTAAGGGCAGTGATGAAGAATGAAATGGGGACCCGGCTTAGGCACAGGAAGGTTAGGGAAAACTCGAAGGGTGTAGCATTTAACCTGAGGCCAAAGGGCTGGTAAGGGAGCCAGCTGTCCATGCTCCGAGTGGAGGGAAGAGAAAGCTCTAGAGAGAAGGAAGAATGTGTGTGAAGGCCCGGGCAAGGAGTGCTGGAGGACAGGGACACAGGGGAGGGCACTGGGGAGAGAAGGTGGAGCAGGTCATGGGGGGGCTCTGCAGGCTTCTGTTCAGAATGTGACTCTGATGAGAGGAGCAGCGGGAAGTCACCGCAGAGTGTTAAGCAGGAAGATAATAGGGTCTGCTTTATGTTTTTAAGAGGTTCCTCTGGGTCCTGTGAGGAGAAGTGTCATGGGTCTGGGCTGGGTGGAGGCAAAGCAAGGGGACCAATTAGAAAGCTAAAGGAATACTTGGTGAAAAATAAAGGTGGCTGTGAGCAGGGTGCTGGGAGTGGAAATAGAGAATTGAATGTATTTGAAATATATTTAGAAAACAGGGTTGTCAGATACCCTGCAAGTGTGGAGGAATGAGGGCGAGCGAGAAATTCAAGGCAACCTCCAGATTCAGGTACGAGCAACATGGGTGTGTGGCAATGTGCTTACTCAACAGAGAGCAGCAGGGATGGTTAGGAAAACCTCCCTATAGGTGAGATCAGAGGTAGGTCTTAAATGCTGAATAGCTTTCCAGGCAAAAGGTGGGAGCAAAGGCATGGGGGTGTGAAACTGTATGGCATGCCAGAGAACTACAAGCAGTTTGGTGCTAGAGGACAGACTGGTGGGAGGAGGTAAAAATGGAGAGTCTGGCTGCAGTTGGCACATTCAGGGCCTTGAATGCCTTGCCCAGGACAAATGGGCAGTCTTTGACCCAGAACAGGCTCACAGATGTGTTTTGCACAATCCTCTCAGCATTTCAAACCATTTGTGATTAGCTGTCAGATGTTTAGTTTTTTGTAGGCACTGCCATCTGGCTACCCTGGACATGTACTCTTGCCTAGCAACAACTGGCTAGAGCAAGTGCTTGCCAGGTGGTGCTCCTCTCCTGTCTCCCCAGTGCAGGGCCTCCTGGTCAGTGCCCCAGCCTGTGGCCTGGCCCCAAGAACATCTCCTGTGCAGCTCTGCGCTGCATGATGATGGTAGGGTGGAAGCAGCTTTGCCTCTCAGAGAAACTGCATCTCTAACTGTGGAACCTATTAGAAGTGGGCAAAACAAGAGACAGGCAAACTGGCTAATCACAAAACTTCACCAACTCTCACCTAATGCCAAAGGCAGAGGCATACTCTCTTGGGTGATTCTGTTTTCAAGTTCCAGAAAAAAGAGATGTTATTATATATCACTGTGTATACCAGGAGAGGCTCTGATTCAAAGCATAATGGAATCTATGTTATAGCATGTTTCTTTATGATGAGGGCTTTTGTGTTTCATCAAATATATGTGATGGGGTAACTGAAACTTGAGATTCAGGGGAAGGTACATATATTACTAGGAGGAAGAGCCAAACAAGTTTGTGGCTAATAGGACAGACCCCAGGGCTATGTCTACAGATATATTCAAGAGGACCCTGTGCTAAGTGATACTTCTGAAGGGCAGAAGAGGGATGGCTGGCAAAGGTCTAGCTGTCCTAAATGTTCCATTCTAGATGTACAACACAAGCAAAGGAGAGAAGTGGGGGTCAGAAGACAGTAGCTGAAGTATCTCAGATGAGTAACTGGACAGGGGCACAGCACCCAGCATTAAAAACAGGAGCAACCATGAAATCTGTACAAATGCATGGCGTTTACGTCTAGGACAACACTAATGGCTTGTTTTGTTTCCCTCCATTCTTCTGTGATGATTCTTGTCAGATTTTATACCATACACAGTATCTACGTTGTCTTAGATAAGACCGTGATGACAGACTATTTTTCCTGATTACTTCTGGTATACTTTTAAGAGCTTAAGATAGCATTGTGCATCCATCAGCTGTGCTGTTTGGATAGTACTGTTTGAAAACAAAATTAAACGGCAGCTGAATAATGGGGTGGCTGTCAGAGGCCCCTGGGTAGAGAAATCGGCCTCAGTACCCAGAAGGAAGATGAAGCAGCAGGCATGTGTCTGTCCCCTCCCCTGCCTTCCCGCCCCCTTTCTAACTTTGGGAGGGCTTCCCCAAATCTCTTCAACACTGCTGCTGTGGCCAGGCCCCACTTCTGATTCAGGCTCTTCTTTAAAGGGATAAGCATCGTGGTCAATGTTACCATCAGGCATTTATTACGTATCTACTGCACTGTGTTAGCTCATCCTTTTCACTTAAATCTCAAACTTTATACACTGTAAAGTTCCCTCTTTGGCTTTTAAAAGGTGGCTATAAGTGAGTTGTGCTTAACTCTCCCTTTCTACTACTAATTCTTTTATATATCTCTAACTAGAGGATGGAGCCCCAAACTACACACAATGCTCTGAGTGGGATTTTATCAGGCCTGTTAGTCAGCATGTACTTTAAGACACTCCAAAGTATAAAAATGCCCTCAGTGCCCATTATCACTTTCTCCATCAGTGGACTTTGTGGCTCTAATTGAAAAGAAAAAGGCTGGCCTATGCAAATGGAAACAAATGTGTCTCCAGTGCACAGAAGAGAAGTGAGTAACGTGAGATGACAGGGACATTGACAGTTTAGTTGGAGCTTTCATTTGGGCCTCAGAAAAACAGAGTAAATTAAAGAGTGACTTACTCGTTCTTGTCCAGCTGTATCCCAGATTAGGAATTTATGTAGCTCATTTTGGTACTGGACAGTCTTGGTCATAAAAGATGCCCTATAAAGAGAGACCTAAATAATCAGAATACAATTATGTAAAGCACGTTTCCAGCCCCAGTCGGAAACATCACTTAGACTTAATGCTCAAACTCCCAGCTCCACACTAAATCCTAATAGTGTTCCTCTCTGGAGTATTTATGGGATGCTCAGATGCTGGCTGCATATTCTCTGTCAAAATAAAGCAGTAGGCACATCTGCCCAACACAAAGAAGGAAGAGTTCTTGGGCTTTTGATTGTTTAAGTTCCATATCAAAAGAACCAAGAGAGAATTCGGCAATCCAGACATAATCCTCCTTTGTAAAACATGGAAGCTGTTATTTAAAACGATGTTATCGTGGGAAAACTTTCTGAAAAAGCAGGGTGTCCAGGAAATGTGTGCACTAGTTAAAAAAAAAATTAGGCCACTGGGGTTTGTTCTCTCCCAATCCCCAAACCACGTGCCCACATAAATAGCTGAGTGAGAACGAGTGCTAACACCACAGTTAATAAAATTAAGATGCCAAACAAGCAGGAAGACAGCTGGAGAAGTAACAGCTGTAACAAGGTGACCTGATTCATTATCAGCACCCCCAATGACCACCTGTGTTTCCTTGACAAAATGGGCTTCTCAGCTGAGGTTCCACATTAGCCCTCAGGGCCTCACCCAGCCCTTGATGGAGAATGAATCATGGTTTGCAGGTCACACCACTCACTCAAAGAGCCACTCTGCCCAGGGGGCTTCGATGGTAGGGTTCCTATTACTTTGGGGATTCCATATGTTTTGAAGGATCTCGAGCTGGACCTCAAAGCCTGCATATCTGAGGAGCCACAGTGGCCCAGAGCATAGGCCTGGGCACTCGGGAGCTCTAGGACACAGGTTCAGGAGTTCTGTCCTGGGCCTGGCTCCAATGCTACCTTCCATTTCCCACCTCACCTAGAGGGCAGCCTCCCAGGAAGTCTTGTTTCCTAGTATCCTCAGTGCATCCCAGTCTGGGTCGCAGAACCCAGAGGATGACCATGTCTTTTTTTCTACTGGATAATAAGTCTTCTGGGGCCAAGGGCCAAGTTGTACCCTAATCACCCCAATCAGCATAATGAACTCAATGGGTGGTATTTTCATATATGCTGAGAGCTCAAAATATTTTTCTTGAGATTCAAGTAACAGATGATCTTTAAGAAAGTGCAAGTTAAAATACAATCACTTTTTGACAAATCACTGAACTCATACAAGTATCAGAATCCTTAGTTTTAAAAATTTCATCTTGGATACAATGAATTCCTGGCAGTATTTATATAAATTTATGGCATAGCAAGTAGCCTCCAAAATAGTGACTGCAATGAGGAAGGGAAAAATGAATTAGGAGGCAGGATCATATTTATTGGATATTTATTTACTGAATATTTACCCCTTAGTATCCTTAGTAAAGTGCTTTGTGCATAGAAGGTACTCGATAAATGGTTATTGTATCAAGAACTTTTGGTGACTCACTATGATTAAATCAGGATGTGCAACATGATTTCTCACTTAGGAAAGATCTAAGCATTCAAAAAGCATTGTTTATTGTGAAGATTAAATGAGATGATGTATGTGAAAGTGCTTTGTAAATTGTAAAGCACTATATCTACACAAGGTATTATTATTATTATTTAAAGGCAGCTCCAGGAAATGTTTCAGTTTAGACTTTGCAATTAGTCCTAAAAGCTTGCAACTCAACATTCCATCAATTATGGCTGTGGTGCTACATTTAAGAGTGACAACAGGCATCCAACAGAAGCCTATTAACAGAGCCAACACATCCAACACATCCATTTTGGCTGCTCAAAGGACAAGAGAAGAAATATGCTTCAAACAGACAAAAAGCTGAGAAAGGTATATGCAATAATTAAAAGGAAATGTTTCATTATAGGATCAGAATTCAATAAAGTTCAACCTACCTGCCAACCATTTCCCTTTAATGAAAACATTACTTATTACTGACTTATTACTGAGTCAGGAGAAAGACAACTGGCAAATGTGATGTAATGAAAGTGACTTAAAAGATTAAACCCGACTCCCTGTCTCTGGCCCTGGACCACCCTTCCAGCTCTCTCCCATCGTCACTCTCACCACACCTCCTTCCTGTGTACCGCGAGGTCTTCTTGGGTCTATGTCCATGTCTGTTGGCTTCTTGTCCTTTTATCACCAGCATCACTTGTTGACAATGCTGATTCTTTAGCATCTTACCTGTTTTCTCTCAACCACCCAGACAAGCCCCAACAGCAATACCTGCTTCCTCCACCCAATGGTAGGGCAGTGGCCTTGCTGGAGAAAAGCCACATAGCCACATGGACTACCATGGAGATTCTACCGTGTCAGCTGGGTCTGCCTCTTGGGCCTTCTCCCATACCACATAGCAATTAGGCCTCATTCTCATGCCTCCTTTCCAGCTCTCTACCACTCCCTGCTACCCTCTTCTTCAGGACCACCGCTTGTTTCAGCCTTCTCAGAGAAAGCGGAGGTTATAAGCCCTACGACTCCCAATAAGCTCCCCAGTCAATACTCCCAGCTTGAAAGCAGACAAATTTCTGTTCACACTAGCTATTATTTCCACTTTTTTGACTTTGGCTGAGTCAGCGATGTCTCTTCTTTGGCTCATGCATCGCTGCTGCCTGGTTCATGACCCCAGCACATCCTGCATGGGCCACTGCAGTCATTTAGCTGGTCTCCTCCTCCCAGGCTCAAACTCTTCAAAGTGTCCCTGTGTCTACCTTCCCACTGACCACTCCTTTTCCTTCAACACTTTCCCACTTTCCCAGCCAGATGCTCCTCATCCCTCAGGTCGCAGCTCAAGTGTCAACGATCCCAGATGTCTGTGCCATCCACCCAAACCAGGCAGTCTCCTGCCCAACTCCGTTTCCTAACACATCAAAGCACCTACCACAATGTCTGATTAGCTATATATGATTTTTTTTTTAATTTTAAATTCCCCTGTTCAATGTCTAATTCACCCATGAGAACTGTAAGCTCCATGAGGGCAGGGCCCATGCCCTAGCTCTTCCTCTGTAATAGGGATATCTTCTTCATCTTCCTCCTCCTTGCTATCCTAGAACTCAAACAAAAATTTATCATGTTACACACAAGCTACTTAGCTGCCTATTACTCCAGCAGTTCTAGGGAGTCTTGGCCAAGCACTTCCTGAAGCAGAAGGTGAGAAGCACCACTGCAGTGCAGGGAAAGAGGTGAGATGAAAGGAGACTTCTGCTCTTTATCTGTAGCAAGAGGTGTGGCCTCGGGCTCCAGGCAAGTAGTTTAAGTAGCACAGCGCTGACTATGCCCAGGGAATGTCTTTCCTGCCTTCTCCTGCTCAGCCATCAGCTCTAACCTCTACCCAGGCCAAGAGACAACAAGCAAAACCCAAGAGTTGCAGCAAAGAGCCAATGTGTCCCTCCACCACTCAGACCCCTGGAATTCTGCTAAGAAAGAAGTCATGGCACTTTACGCAGGGTCTCTCTGCCACTTACTTATGTTTGAATCAGGAGCTCTCTCCCACCTCCAGGTCCCAGCTCAGGTGGCTATGGCGAGATGACCATCCTCTCTCACCTCTACTCCCCCAAGTCCCACAATGTTTCTTCACAGCAATGGGCATCTCTGTCGATTTTTGAGATTGAAATCTTGGGTAAGAACCATTTCCTTCTCCTCAGCATCTGGATTTGATCCTTCTCTGTAGCTAGACTCAGGGTTAGGCTCAGGAGGGGTGCTGCCTGTTGTCTGGCCCTGGGAAGAAGGCCTCTTGCAGGACTCAACCATGAATTTCTTCCTGTGGCTTCAGGTCTTCATATGTTGAGGATAGCACTTTTCTAAATCTGATTGATTTTAGTTTAACTATGCAATCTAGATACTTCATCACCACCTCACACTTAACATGGTGACAACAGGGCTTATTTCCACTCCACCTCCACAACTGTCCCAAATTCCAAATTCTCAGTCACAGAACATTATGTCTGCCTTTGACAGAACAGAAACTAGTCTGCAACTATTCACTGTCCTTTGTTACTTACATCCAATTTTGTAGGAGAGCTGTCTGGTTCTTTATATTTAATCTACACTTGAACCTCAACCACAGAGATAAATTCATAAATTGGACCCTAATCTTTGAGTGGAACTACTACAATTTTTCCCTCCCATTGTCACTCCAACTCCAGGATCACTCCTTTAACGTTCAAGTTAAATGATGCGGAGGGTATGATAACTTCAATATCTTGCTTTTTGAAAAACAGGCAATGGCTCCCTGCCATTCAAATGATACATTTTTATTTTCCAGCCTGCCATTTACTTGTCTGATAACCTTATTTTTCACTACTAAACTGTCTCTCTTCACTCTGCCTAGGCAGATCTTATTACCTCTTTAATCTAAAATCCCTACTAGCATTATTTCCTAAAGCTAGAATGCCTTTCATATACTTCTCCATTTTTCATGACATTCTAAAAATATGACTTTCACGCACACCAAATAGTCACGTTCTTTGGTCAGAGTACGTGTTTCCAATGAAAATACTTGCTACTAGGTGTTTTAAAAATTTCTTTTCTTTAACTGCAATAGACTTGTTTGGCTCTCTTGGAATATAGATGTGCTCTGACATTGCATTCAAGTGCCTCTCGTTACCGCACATTCTTTTCACTGCACAGCACATGGAATGCTGTCATCTCCATAATGGTATATAGTGCCTTTTCAGGATGAACAATTCAGTTCATTTTAAAATTAACAAAGGACCGTAACTACTAAACACTCTAAATCTCATGCAAACAACACTTGGATCTCTAGGTTACATATACTGATAGAAATGCAGCTGAATACCAAGATCAAGACATAAAAAGACCAAAGGTAACATCTGGTAGTTCCTGTAACAGAGATACCAACAGGCCTTCAGGAAGGTTTAGAATGGTTCAAGGAACTTGACACTTGGTCACTGAGGGTTAGCTGAACATAAGTCTTACATGTGTCTTATATTAGAGTAGCAGCAAAAAGCCAGAAGTCTCATGAGAATCCATAAATTTAGTGACTTATGTGAGTCCCAGTCACATATATCTTTAACCCTTCCTTTAAACTCTACTACCTCTTAGGTCAATGAGATCTAAGGGTTAACGTATCACTGTGCATGGTGCTTTCTTCTAAGCATTCACTAACTACTTAAACCAGAGGGGTGCACAATAGACCTGTTCCACAGGTTCATGGTCATCCCAAGAAAATCCTTTATTACTTTCTACATTATTTGTCCTATAGTCTAAAAACATTTTGGAAAACACTTAAGATAAGAAAAATGTTTCTTTAAATATAAGGATAACTAAATAACAAACAGCCTCCCCTTTCCTAAGTTTGTCAAGAATAACTTACAAAAATGTATACACTTTCACATCATAAACAATAAAAATCAACAATGACAATGACAAAACTAGCTGCCTTGACTAAGTGTTCATTAGTGTTAGGTACTCTTCTCATACTTTCACACGTGTGACCCCATTCGATCCTTACTGCCAGCCTCTAGGTGGGCTTCGATTCTTCATCACCATTTTACAGATGAGAACAGGAGGAGACAGAGCTACAGTGGTGCAGCTTGGATCCAAGGCCAGACAATCGAGCCCCATGCCTGTGCTCTGCACGGGGCAGTCTCGTCACTCCTTCGAACACTTGGGCTTCTACCATGTGGTAGGAAGGCCAGGCGGGCAAGATGCTATCGCTGCCCTTGAGAGGCTCACATTGGGGGTACTGCTCAGGTAAGCATATAATTATAGGCAAATAATATATGAGGTAACTGAAGAATGGACAGAGAGTGTGGGGGCACAGAGACAAAGCCACGTTGAAGTACCCAGGAGAGTGGCAATGGCAGGTGGGGAGGCTGAGTAGCCTCTCCATCGTGCACCTGTGAGTAGGTTACCTGACATGGCAAAGGCAATTTGTCCAAGGTGGTTAGGCTAAGGAGCTTGAGACGGGGAGAGGCTCCTGGATTACTCACGTGGGAGCAGGAGGAGTCAGAGCAGAGAAGGCGATGTGAAAACGGAAGTGGAGAATGCAGAGATGAGCCTTGGAGGAAGAGGCTACAAGCCAAGGCAGCCACTAGAAGCTGAAAAAGTTACGGAAATAAATTCTCCCCTCAGAGCTTCTGGAAGAAACTACCTCTGCCAACATCTTGACTTTAAGCCAGTGAAAGTGATTTTGCACTTCTGCCTCTAGAACTGTAAAAGAAGAAATGTATGTTCTTTTAAGCCACTCAGTTTGCTGTGATTTGTTATAGCAGCAAGAAGAAACAAATCAGAGTAGTAGTAAAGTGTGAGCTGAACCAGGAAGTTAAGGAGGGGGTTTGCCTAGCAGATGGGGTAAGGAGGGGCCAAAGCGGGGGCATCACGTTTCATGAAGAGCACCAGCAGGAACCAAAGCAGAGGACAAAACTGTGAACATGCCAGAAACAGTTTGGTCATTACGCAGGCTCACACTGGGTGGGTGGGTGGTGAGTGTAGTTAGGTGACCACAGAAAAGGCAAAAAGGCTCCAGGCAGGCAGGGAACACCTGGTGAAAGCTGGAGACGAGCGCCCCCTTGGTGTGAGGCCCTGTTTCCTATAAGCCAGCATCTCCCCAGAGGCCAGTGCTTCATTTGCATTACTACTGAATATTTCAAAAAAATCACTTTTTAAACTGAGCCTTGTCCAAGCAATAATATTGGTAAAATTAAAAACTCACAGGTTTCATGAACTAGTTTTATTTTTCCCAAGAGACAATAAGAATCTAACAATACAAATTAAGAAGTATTTGGTTCAGCCGGGCGTGGTGGCTCATGCCTGTAATCCAAGCACTCTGGAAGGTTGAGGTGGGAAGCTCGCTTGAGGTCAGGGGTTTGAGACCAGCCTGAGCAAGAATGAGATGTTTCTACTAAAAAATAGAAAAAATTAGCTGGGTATGGTGGTGTGCGCCTGTAGTCTCAGCTACTCTGGAGGCTGAGGCAGGAGGATCACTTGAGCCCGGGAGTCTGAGGTTGCTGTGAGCTAGGCTGATGCCACGGCACTCTAGCCCGGGCAACAGAGTGAGACACTGTCTCAAAAAAAAAACCCCAAAAAAACAAAAAAACCAAAACCATCTCATATATGATGTTCTGGAAAAGATGGCTCAAAGTGAAGGGGAGCCACTGAGGAGGGAAGGAAGGGATGATGCCATCAGATTTGTTCTAGAAAGTAAACCCTGCAAGCAGGCAACACACCTTCGGGGTCCCCTTCCCAGATGCCAGGCCCTTGGATGGATGAGTGAGCTGGATCTCTACTCTTAAGGATCTTCCAAAGAAGAAGTAGATAGACATGTAGACAAAAACTGGGGAATATTCAGCACTATGAAAGCCCAGGCAAGACAGAGGGAACAGAATAAAAAAGAATAGCAAGGAAGGAAGCAAGTTAAGTGGCCCCTGGAAATGATCCTGGAGAAAGATGGGTAGTCTTGTTAGGTAGGAAGGGACAAAAGGGACAGTTTAAGACTGATGCACAAAAGCCACGAGGTACTGACCAGAGTGAGGGAAAGGGAGAGTCCTCAGCAAGTCTATAGCAGGGTTCTGTCAGTTCAGGCAATTATGAGTGTGATAAACTATTTCAGTCATTTCCAAATTGTAACTGTATTCCTTACTTTTTTGAATTGGTAATACATTCATATACTTTAATATCAAAAATGTAAAAAACGGGGATAGACTAAAATGTCTCCTTCTTACTTTTTACAGCCATCCAATTCCTCTCTCTGGAAACTTGATCTTAGCAGTTTCTTAGGTCTCCTTTCAGCAACACTTTAGATCTATAAAGCACAGGCATATACACAGTTCCCCCTGTATCCTCTTTTTTAACACAGATGGTAATATACACTACATACCTTTGGTTTTTTCACTTTATACTACACCTAAGAGATCATCCGAAATAAGTATGCAGTTTTCTTAAGCTGGCTTTTTTCCTTTACTGTATTATATTGAGTACGTGCATTATAACGGACATAATCAGACCCCTACTAATCAACAGTGCTACAAGTAGTAACCTTGTACAATTATTAATCTGTTGGATGAGTTTACCTGTAGGATAAAGTCCTAGAAGTGGAACTGCTAGACCAAAGGGTATGAGACAGCACCACACTGGTGAACAGTGCAGACTGTTAAGGCAGACCACCCAGCTTTGTTTATTAGTTTTGCATACCAACTACACACCAGTAGACAAGTCAATTAAACTCTCTATACCACAGTTCTCTCATCTGAAAACTAGGAATAACTTTAGTACCGTGTTTCCCCGAAAATAAGACCTACCCATAAAATAAGCCCTAGCAGGATTTCTAAGCATTTGCGCAATATGAGCCCTACCCCAAAAATAAGACCTAGTGATGGGCGTGGCTACGCAGCGTGTCTGCACAACCCATGCATTTCGTCTTGGAGTGGTAAAGAAGACGATCAGCCCTTCTCATCTGTCCCATGAGAGCTCTATTGCTCAACATGAGAGACTGGGGCCAATGGTTCTAAAGGAAAAGAGTTGCAAGAAATTCAGGATGGAATTCGGGGTTTGGAGAGTTATGATGTTCCAGAAGACAACGACTTAACTATATTTGAATAAATGTAGATTGTTGTACCATACTTAAAAAAAATAACGCATTCCCTGAAAATAAGCCCTAGGGTGTCTTCTTGAGGAAAAATAAATATAAGACCCTGTCTTATTTTCGAGGAAACACCGTACCTACAACACAAAGCTTTCCCAAATTACATATATTTTATTTAGGTATAATCAATGTACAATAAAATGCAGAGTGTAGGTTTTCAGTTCAATGAGTTTTGACATCTCATGTTTTCATGTAACTACTGCCCAAAATAAGATGAACAGCATTTTAATAACCCCTACCATAGGCAAATCATTTTTGACTTCTACTTCATAGATTAGTTTTAACTGTTCTTAAATTTCATATAAATGGAATCAAAATATGTACTCTATTGGGTCTAGCTTCTTTTATTTAACAATGTTTCTGAAATTCATCTACTGCTTGGTAGCTCATTTTTTTTTAATTGCTGGATGGTATTACATTGCAGGACTATATCACATTTTGCCCATTCTTACGTTGAGGGGCCTGAGTTGTTTCAAGTTTTTGGCTATTATGAATAAGACTGCATTTTTTGTACAAGTCTTTTTGTAAGCATGTATTTTCATTTCTCATGAGTAAATACCTAAGGGTGGAGCCCTGAGTCATAGGGTAAAGGTATGTTTAACTTAATATGAAAGTAGAAAAAAGTTCTCCAAAATAGTTACACCATTTTATACTACTATCAGAAATTTATGGAGTTCTAGTTGTTCCACATTCTTGCCAGCATTTTGGTTGTTACTAAGAATACAGCATGCACATGTACTCTTACACTTCTACTATTCAACACTGTATTGGAGGGTCTAGCCAACACAATAAGCCAAAAAAGGAAAAAATGTACAAAGATGGTAAAAATAAGTAAAACTCTTACGTCATAACATTTTTTATAATATATCATGGAGTCTAAAAAATATAACATATTCTTGCATAGTACTGTCCAAAATAAGATAAACAACATTTCCAATTATCAGAGTTTCCTCATACCCATTTCCAGTTAATTCTTGTCCTTATCCCAGGCAAACCATGAAGTCTAAAAATATAAATGCTATAAATAAGAAAACTGATGTTTGATGAAATTATTTATATGACAAGTTTTAATTGTCCCATTTTGGTATCTGTTTCTCTGCTCCCCTGTTTCTGCCTTCTTTGGATAAATTGCATTTTGGGAGGGTATTCTATTTTATTTCTTATATTGGATTTTTAGGTATACCTCTTCGGTCTATTTTTTCAATGGCTTCTCTAGAGATTACAGTATACATCTTTAAATTTCAGTCTATTCCCAAATGATAAAATACTATTTCATGAACAACATAAGACTCTACCAGCCTAATTCTACATATTCTCCTCTCACCTACTGCGCTCCTGTTGCCTTTAACTTCTTATGTTATAAACAAAATTGCTTTTGTTTTAAAAGCCTATAGCCATTTTAGAATTTCTTTTAGTATTTCTTGTGATATGGACTTGCTGTAGACAAAATTTTTCAGCTTTCCTCTCGAAGAATGTCTTCATTTTACTTTCATTTTTCAAGAAAGTTTTTGCTGGATACAGAATTCTTGGTTGGCAGGGGTTTTTTGTTTGCTTTTGTTTTTAAGCTATGTTAGAGATACCCTATCATTGTCTTCCGGCCTCCACTGTTTCTGATAGGGCAATGACAATTCTGATCATTGTCCTCCTGCATGTAACATATTTTTTGTACCTCTTTGGATTGCTTTTAAGATCTGCTCTGTACATTTGGTTTTCAGCAGTTTGACCATAACATGCCTAGGCTGTGATTTGTTTTGTATTAACTTATCCTGGCTAGAGTCTGCAGATATTCTTAGATTTATACACTGATCACTTCTATCAGTTTTTTTGGAAAGTTCTTGCCCTTTATCTTTTGAATTCTTCATTTCTTCGCTTCTCCTCTTTTCTTTCTGGGAAGCCAGATGCATGTATGAGAGACTGACAGTATCCTACAGATCTTGGATGTCTTTTTATTTTTTTAAATCTTTTTCTTCCTCTTTGTGTTTCAGTTTGGATACTTTCTGTCTACCTGACTTTAAATGGACATTTTATGAGATGAGCTTAATAGCACATTGAACATAGCAGAGGAGAGCATCAGTAAACTGGATCAGGATTTTGAAGAATTCTCTTTGATTTTTATTTCTACCCCCGAATTGCTGTACCTCGGTTGCTATTAAATATCACCCTATGTCCAGTGAAGGCAGGAATTCCTGTGGAGAGGCTGCTCTGAGCTCACCAGCCCCACCTCAAGTCTCTGCAGTTGACTGTCCACATGTTCCCATCTCTGGCAGATTCTCTCTGTCCCTGTTTCAGTAGAGAAGAGCAACCATGGATCTCTTCTAAATGGCCTATCACTTTCTGAAGTTTAGTTCATTTATGTTTTCTTGCGTGTTCAGCTGTCTTTTAAACACTTACCTTACTTGTTTTGTTTGGATGAGAATGACAATCTCTTGAGACTTTTTATATCTGAATTGGAAGCACAGAGGGTTGTTTCAAGGACTGAGTTATTACATTTAAAGAATATAATAAGTACATCACTATTATTACTACTTATATTTTGATGGACTTTACCAAGTTGGTCATCATAGTGGTTGTGCCAATTTACAGTCGATCATGGACTTGTTCACTGCTTCTTATTGACAAGGCAGGACAAGGTCTTTGGGGATGAGAGGGTGGAAAGGAGTTCAGTGGCAGATATGTGGAGTCTTAGGTGTCTCTGTGTTGAAAGCAGTCATTTGGAGTCACTGGCGAAAGATGGCCCTCAAAGCTGTGACAGTGAATGAAATCACCTAGGAAGACACAGAAATCCTCACTTTCAGCATTTTAGGGGTGGAGACTGAAGCCGAGAAACAAAAGGAGGAGGACTGCTCCAAGGGGAAGAAAGGAGAATCAGAACTGGATCCCAGGGAACAAGAGGATTAGAAAGAAAAAAAAAAAAGGATATAAAGATGAATCAGATATTTCTAGAAAAAATAAGTACAATAAAAAACAATCTGTGGATTATATTTGATCATTCACAAGTTGATGTTAAACTCTACAACAACGGTGTTTCAGTATAATAATGGGGGCAAAAGTTGATAAGAGGGTCAGTAGTAAAGAAGAGACTGGTAAATACAGACGATAAATGTATACAACTATGAAAATCTTAAAGAACAATTTTTTCCCCAGGCACTCTCACTAGAGAGCAATGGTGTCATTATAGCTCACTGCAACCTCAAACTCCTAGGCTCAAGCCATCTTCCTGCCTCACCCTCCCAAGTAGCTGGGACTACTGGCATGCACTACCATGACCAGATAATTTTTCTATTTTTGATAGAGATGGGGTTTACCTCTTGCTCAGGCTGGTTTTGAACTCCTGAGCTCAAGTGATCCTCCTGCCTTGGCCTCCCAGAGGTGAGCCACCATGCCTGGCTGAGAACAATTTTTTATTGAGTACCTATTATAAGCTGAGGATACAGCTGTGATAATTTCAGATAAGGTTCCCCTTCTTACAGAGCTTATATTGGAGTGACGGGAAGATACAACAAATAAGTAAACAAATAAATAGATGATTATAGATTTTAATATCTACTATGAAGATAAAACACCGTGTGGTGATAGTGACTGTGGTGGTAATTTGAGATAGGATGGCAGGGAAAACCTCTTGAATGAACCCTAAAAAGTAACAAGATCCAGACATTCAAGTGTCTAGAAGGGGCCGGGCGTGGTAGCTCACACCTGTAATCCTAGCACTCTGGAAGGCTGAGGCGGGTGAATCCCTTGAGCTCAGGAGTTTGAGACCAGCCTGAGCAAGAGTGAGACCCTGTCTCTACTAAAAAAATAGAAAGAAATTAGCTGGACAACTAAAAATATATATATAAAAAATTAGCCAGGCATGGTGGCGCATACCTGTAGTCCCAGCTACTTGGGAGGCTGAGGCAGAAGGACTGCTTGAGCCCAGGAGTTTGAGGTTGCTGTGAGTTAGGCTGACACCACGGCACTCTAGCCTGGGCAACAGAGTGATACTCTGTCTCAAAAAAAAAAAAAAAAAAAAAGTGTCTAGAAGGAAGAGAACATTTTAAAAAGAGTAATAAATGCAAAGGGCTTGAGTTGGGAGAAAATATCAGGTATTTGGAAAGAAGGACTACATGGCTGAAATGTAGTAGAATGAAAGAAATTAATAAAAAAAAAATCATAGTAAGTATGAACCACCAGCACCGGCTGGAGGTGTTAGAAGATGAGGTTCAGGGTTGACAGTGTGGCTGGAAATACAGATGGCATGTCCTAGAAAAGGAGCTACAGAGGAGGCAGCCGCAAATCTAAACTCCTCTCAAATCCACGGCTAACTCCTAAATTGCACATGCAACTGGGGAGACTCCAAGGAGGCTAATAGACAGCAACAGCTGGAAGGCTGAAAAAAGCTGAGCGGAGAATTTAGCTGTTCTCAAGTATAGGGGAGAAGAGCTGCAGGGGAGAGGAGTTTAAATGCTGCCAAGTTACAGAGGCTCACTGAACACCCTGAATGACAACTTAGGTAGGATATATCTTAGAGTAAAGACAATATCCCAGATATAAGGATTTGTCATTAGGCAACACTTGAACACAACTGCTTGGATATCTGAACAATTATGGGATTCCAATTATATATATAAACTAGATATTATACCACAGGCCACTGAGGCTCTGGGTTTGTTTGTTTTACCCCCACCCCCATCTTCTTCTCACTATTCTTTGGATTACATAATTCTATTGCTCTGTCTTAAGTTCAACTGATCCTTCTACTGTGTCTACTGTGGAATCCATAAACAAAGTATAAAATAAAACTCCCACAAGTTCAAGATGATCAGCCCATAGTTTAACTTTCTGCTAAAATGAGACTGTACTCTTCAGAAAAGAATCTAAAATCTCTGCAACATATCTTCTGCAGTGTCTAGCACACAATAAAAAATTATTAGAGATGCAAACAAAATGTGATGCAAGGCCAAAAGAAAAAAACAGTAGATAGTAATAGATCCTGATATGATCCAGATGTTGGAATTAGCAGGTAGAGATGGTAAAAATAGCTATTACAAACATAATCAAACTTAAATAAAGTAATATTGAGTGAGCAGATGGGGAACCTATGCATACACAATATAAAAAAGAACCAAATGGAAATTCTAGAATTAAGGACAGTATCTGACATGGAAGAAGAAGAAAAAAAAAGCTAGATATGTTGAACGGAATACAGTCATCCTTCGGCATCCACAGCAGACTGGTTCCAGGACCCTGCACACATACCCAAATCTGCAGATGCTCAAGTACCTTATTAAAAAACGGTGTTTTTGCATATAACTGCTGCACATCCTCCTGTATACTTTAAATAGTCTCTAGATTACTTATAACACCTAATACAATGTAAATGCTATGCAAATATTTGTTACACTATATTGTTTAGGGAATAATGACAAGAAAAAATAGTCTCTATGTGTTTAGTACAGACAAAACCATCTTTTTGTCCCCCCCCCCGCCCACATTTTTGATCTGCGCTTGGCTTAATTCATGAATGTGGAACCCATGGATAAGGAAAGTCAGCTGTACTGGGGACACAGAAGGATCAGTTGAACTTAAGACAGATCAACACAATTATGTAATCCAAAGAATAGCGAGAAAAAGATGGGGCTGGGATGGGGCTGGGGGTAAAACAACCAAACCCAGAGCCTCACTGGCCTGTGGTATGATATCTAGTTTACATATATAATTGGAATCCCATAACTGGAGCAAGATAAAGGAGCAGAAAAAATACTTAAAGAAATAATGGTGGCAAATGACCAAAATTTTGTAAAAATAAAAATATTTCAGATCCAAGAAATTCAGTGAACCCAGAACACTTAGCATATTACAGTAAACGGCTAAAACACAAAAGATAAAGAATAGACCTTAAGAGCATCCAGAGAATAAAAAACTACATAATGGGGATCAACGTTAAGGATGATGACAGGCCACTCAACAGAAACAATGCAGGCCAGGAAAGAATGGAATAATATATTTAAAGTACTGAAAGAAAAAAAAAAAACACCAGAAATCTACATCTAACAAAAATACTCTTCAAAAGTGAGGATGCATTGCAGACATTACCAGATAGACAAATACTGAGGATATGTGTCACCAGTGGCCTTGATATATGAAATGCTAAAAAACACTTCTGTACACTTAAGGTAAATGACACCAGATGGAAACTCAATTCTATAGGAAGGAATGAAGAGCTATAGAAATGGTAATGTGTGTGTAAAATAAACCACTTTCGTTCTTCCTCGTTTTTTCCTGGTGTGAAAAATTATTTAGTCCAAAAGTTGCTATTAGGTAGGCCAAGCAGGTAGATATTCTTGGGGGATGAGGCAGGGGAGAGCCATGATGGCCAGAATGGGGTATCAAAGCCTGACCAGAGTAAAGCGCGAAAGAGTGCCCCTGCAGCGGTAGAAATGGGGTGGAATCTGGGCTGGCAGAGTTTGTATCCCATGAAGAGGGCATCAACATCACAATGTTATAACTTTTTTTTTTTTACATCAAATAGCCAGTTGTCTTTTAATGACATGGGAGGAAAATACTTTACGGTGAAACAGCCATTATTTTTTAAAATTTTGAAACAATCTCCAACTTACAGAGAAGTTCCAAGTACAACACAAAGAATTCATTTTTTCTTGACTGGTTTAGAAAAGTTGCAAGTATAGAACTTATACTGAATCATTTGATAGTAAAGTTGCCTCACTAACTTTGAAGGTTAGTGTACATTTTTTACAAGTGAGATTATTTTACTACATAAGCAGAATATGATCATCAAAATGGTGAAATTTTGACACATTATTACCATCTACACCTCAGAACCCAAATGGGTTTTGCTAACTCTCCCAATAATATCTTTTTGGCAAAACATCAGTTCAAAATCATGTTGCATTTATTAACAGTTGTTAGGACTCTTTACTCTCCTTCAGTCTGAATCAGCTTCTCAGTCTCTCCTTTTAGACTTCGAGACTGTTGAAGATTACAAACCAATTGTTTTGTCAAATGTTTCTCAATTTGGGTTTGTCTGATGTTTACTTAAAATTAGATACAGATTATGCTGCAAGAAAGTTAAACTTTTGAAATTCAATTAATAATTCAATTCATTTTTTTTCAATATTCTTCATTTTAAAAGTGAAAGTGAAGCTTATTCCCTACCCCTTGAGTTGGGGATTTACTTAGTAACTCCTTTCTACTGAACAGAAGCCATGGTAGGTGACTTCCAAAAGTAGGTCATAAAAGACCTACAAATTCCTCCTTGCTCTCTCTCTTGAATCACTTGCACTGGGGAAAGTTAGCTGCTGTGTTGTGAGGGTCACATGGCAAAGAACTAAGGAACTGAGTTGACCAGCCAACAGCCATGTGAGCAGGCCATCCTGGAAGCTGAGCCTTCAGATAACTGCAGCACTGCCTGACATCTTGATTGGGACACCGTAAGAGGCCCTGGGACAGAACCATAAGAGTTGGGCCACAGAAAATGTGAGATGATAAATGTTTGTTGTTTCAAAGCTGTTAAATACTAGGATAATCTGTTAATCAGCAACATATAATATAGTAATCCATCACATTAAAAGAATAAAAAAGAAAAACAATATCATCTAAACAGATGCAAAAAAAGTATTAAGACAAAATTTAGGAGCCGTTTTTGCTAAAAACTCATAGCAAACCAGAACAGAAGGAAACTTCCTCATCCTAATAATGGGCAACCTACAACTAACATTAAACTTAATGCAATATTTAATGTTTTCCCACTAAGAGACTGGGAAAAGGCAAGGATGTTGGCTCTTACCACTTTTATTCAAGATTGTACTAGAGGTCCTAGCCAGTGCAACAAGGTGTGGAAAAAACTAAAAGGAAAGGAAGAAATAAAACTGTCTTTATTTTCAGGCAACATGACTGTGTACATAAATAATCCTAAGGAATCTACAAGATAGCTCCTAGAACTAACAAATGAATTTAACATGATTAAAGTATAGAGGTCTATGTATTTCCTTATATGGTAACATATAATTGTAATTAAAAACAAAAAAATACAATTTCATTTATAATAGCTAAAAAATGGATATGTAGGAAAAACTTTAACAAATATACTTTTAACACTTCTACATTAAAAACTATACACCAAAGCAGAGAGAAATTAAAGAAGACCTAAGTAAATGGAGAGAAATATACCATGTTCATTGATCAGAAGACTCAGTACTAGATTTTTTGACTAATGTGCCAAAGCTATTCAATGGGGAAAAGAAAGTCTTTCAAAAAATAATGTTAACATAACTGTTAATATGAGAAAATAATGAACCTTACTTCTACTTCACATAATATAGAAAAATTAATTTGAGATAAGATCAGAAAACTAAATATAAAATTAAAACTGAAGATTCCAGAAGAAAATGTAGGTGAATATCTTTGAGACCTTAGGGCAGGCAGAGATTACTTAGGGAGAGCAAAAAAAGGCATGAATCAAAGACAAAATTGATACCATGGGCTTCATTAAAACTTCATCAGAAGACATCAAGAAAATGAAAAGGCAGGCCACAAAATGTAAGAAAATATTCACAATAAATAGATCTGACGAGAGTTATATCTGGAATATATAAAGAATTTCTGCAAATTAGTAAAAGACAAAAAAGTCCATTAAAAATGGGCAAAAGACTTGAATAATGACTTCATAAAAGACATACGAATGATAAGCACCTGCAAAAATGCTTAACATTATTAGTCACCCAGGAAATGCAAATTAAAACCACATATAGATACCATTTTATATCTAGTAGGATGACAAGTTAAAAAGACAGCACCAAATATTGGTGAGGACGCAGAACATCTGGAACTCTGTATATCCTTGGTGGCAGAGTAAATGATACAACCATTTTGGACTACTGGCAAGTTATTGAGTTACATGTGTATCTACCCTATCAACTAGCAATTCTATTTCTAGCTATTTACCCAAAGGAAATGATAACCTATGTCCACAAAAAGAGTTGTAAACGAATGTTCACAGCATCTATATTCGTAATAGTCAAAAACTAGAAACAACATGGATGTTTATAACCAGAAGAAGGAATAAAGAAATTGTGGTCTTCATATAAGAGAATATCACATCCCAATTTAAAAAAAAGACTATGATACATGCAACAAGGCTGAGTATGCAAAACATTTCATGAGGAAGAAATCAAGACACCAAAGACTAAAGTCTGTATTATTTCATTTATGTGAAATTCAAGAATACAGAAATTAATATATAGTGATCAAAATCACAACAGTAGTTGCTTATGGAGAGCAAGACTCACAGAAGGAACTTCCTGAGGTGATGGAAATTTCTGCACTTTGATTAGGGTGGTGGTTATACAGAAAATACTTTATCAAAAATCAAATCATAAGCTGCTTGTAAGAGATCCACCTTAAATATAAAGACACAGAAAGGTTACAAACAAACAAACAAACAAACAAAAAATGGGAAAAAGATACACCATGCAAATACTGACCAAAGGAAATAGTGTTGTTATATTAAGTAACAGACAAATTAGAATTCAAGGCAAAACATATTCCCAGAGGTACAAGAGTACATTTCACAATGTTACAAGGTTGGTTTTATCAGTAAGATATAAAATTCTAAATTTGTATGTACTTAATGCAGCTACAAAATAGATAAAGCAAAACTGACAGAATGAAAAGGAGAAATAAATTCACAACCATAGTGGCATATTTTAACCTATTTTTCCTAGTAACTTATAAAGTCAGGTACACCAAAAACCCAGCAAGGACAACAAAAAAAATGAACATGATTAATAAACTTGGCCTAATTCCATTCACAGAACACACTGTAGAGTATACATTTGTTTTTTTTATTTTTATTTCAGCATATTATGGGAGTACAAATGTTTAGGTTATGTATATTGCCTTTGCTCCACTCAAGTCAGAGCTTCAAGAGTGTCTATCAATTTTTTCCAAATAACCATGGAACATTCACCAAGACTGACCATATGATGGGCCACATAGCAAATTGCGTCAGGTTTCAAAGGATTTAAATCATACAAAATACGTTCCCTCACCTCAAAACAATTATGCCAGTAATCATTAACAAAAAGTTAACTAGAAGGTATCCCTATGTTTGGAAATTGAGAAACACACATCTAAATAACACTTGGAAGAAAGATGAAATCATAGTAGAAATTGGAAAATATTTTTAACTGAATGATAATGAAATGACGATATAAAAAAACTTGTTGGATCCAGCAAAAGTCATGGTTAAGGCTATAAAACATAAGGAACAAACTGAAAAGCAGGACTAAAATAGTAATATAACCATCATGTCTCAAGAAGTTAGACAAAGAATACTATATTGAACATGGGCATAAACAATAAAGACAGAAGTAGAAATTAGTAAAATAGAGAATAGACATACCAGAGTTGATCAAAGGCAAAACTATTAATAATTATTAGAAATGAAAAAAGGAGATCAGTATAGAATTTTATCTTTATTCCAATAAATTCTTCAAAAAAACCCAATTTATCAAAACCAACACAAGAAGAAACAGAAAATCTGAATAAGAACAATCTTAAAATTATGAGAGAAACTGACTCCTTAATTAAACACAATTACATAAGAACAACTTGAAGCCAGACAGCAACACTGATGGATTTTACTAATCATTAAGGAAGGAATAAGAGCAATTTTAAACAATTTCTTTCATAGAAGAGTTTCACAACCAGTTTTATAAGGCAAGGATAACCTTGATATCAAACCTGACAGGGACATTACAAAAAAGGTATTTACATGACAATCTCATTTATAAATATACATAAAAATCCTAAAAATAATAGCCAATTAAAGCTAGTGATATATAAAAATAACGTTATGTCCCAAGTGATTTGTTCCCTGAAGATTTAATAATGTAATTTACCACACTGACATATTATAAAAGAGAATAATTATGTCATGAGCCAAATGCACAGTGAAAAATAATATGATAAATTTAATGCTATCCATGCTTACAAAAAAAAATCCCAGCAAATGAAAAGGGCACTTCTGTCTGGCATGCTGGTGCATGTCTGTACTCTTAGTTACTCCAGAGGCTGAGCCAGAAGGATATCTTGAACCCAGGTGTTCAGCCTAGGCAACATAGTGAGACTTTGTCTCTTAAAAAAAAAAAAAAAAAAAAAAAGGGCACTGATAAGGGGTATGTACAAAAAGTCTATAGCAAATTATATTTACTGGTATGATAATAAGAGCTTTTCCCCCAAGATTAAAATAAGATCAAAATACCCAGTATTACCATTTCTATTCAAACACTGCGCTGGAGATCCTACTTGAGTCAATAAAATAAGAAAGTCTAAGGATTAAAAATAAAGATTAAAAAAACTCATTCCCAGATGATATAAAAATATTCATAGAAAACACAAAAGAATCCACATATATAAGCTCTATGAATTAATGAGTAAATCTAGTACGATCACTGCATACAAACTCAAAGAATAAGTTATCCTAGCACTCTGGGAGGTTGAGGCAGGAAGATCACTTGAGGTCAGGAGTTGGAAACCAGCCTGAGCAAAAGCAAGACCCCGACTCTAATAAAAATAGAAAAAATTAGCTGGGTGTGGTGGTACATGCCTATACCAGCTACTCAGGAGGCTGAGGCAAGAGGATCTCTTGAGCTCAGGAGTTGGAGGTTGTAGTGAGCTATGATGACATCATTGTACTCTAGCCTGGGTGACAGAGTGAGACTTTATCTCAAAAAAAAAAATAAAAAAGAATAAGTTGTATTTCTGTATATAACAAATGAAAAGAAAATGAAAATTTCAAAACAGCATCATTTACCACATTAACAGCATAAAACTGCATAAAAACATCAAACCACCTGGAATAAATCTAATGAAAGATATCCAAGTCTACTACACAGAGAGGCAGAAAAAACACCAAGAGATAGTACAGAATCCTAATATAAATGAAAGGATAATCTATGTTCATATATTAGAAGATTCAGTTATATTATAAAGATGTCATTTCTCTCCAAACTAATCAATAAATTCAATGCAATGCCAATCAAAAACACAGTGGCAATTAGCGTGTTGGTGTGTGGGAAAACGGACAAAATGATTTTTAATGTTTATATGGAAATGTAACAGGTCAAGAACAGCCAAGATATTCCTGAAGAATAATACAAAAGGCTCACATCACTGGACATTAAACTTTTTACAAAGACACAGAAATTAAGAAATCTTGATACTGGCACAAGAGTAGTAGAGAAAAGATGACTAATGTTTCTTTATAAGAACACTATTTAAGGCAAAAAAAGTGTACTTCACAACATGTAGAAGTAAAACATATGACAATAGCACAAAGGATGGGAGAAGGGAAATCGAAGGTTCCTTGTAGGTTCTAACATGTGAAATTGTATGTTATTTGAATATAGATTGATAAATTGTGAACCCTAGCACAACTCCTAAAATATTAAAATCGAAGAGGTAGAGCTAATAAGACCACAGTGGAAATAAAATGGAATCATTAATATGGAGCAAAGAGAAAAATATAGCAAGGTGGTAGATTTAAAGCAAACCACATTGACAGTTACAATAAATAAAAATGGTCTAAACCAGTGCTATACAACAGAACTTTCTGATGAGGACTGAAATGTAGCTATTTTGACTGAAGATGTGAATTTTTAATTTTAACACGTGGCTAGGTGCAACTGTATTAGTAGTGCAGGTGTATACACTCCAATTAAAAGGCAGAGACTGTCAGATTAGATATAAAAGGGGAACCTATAATTCTGTCCACAAGAAATCCACTTGAAATATATAGCTATAAATAGGTTGAGTATAAATGATAGGAAGAGATGTGCAAACAGAACGCTGAAGAGCCTAAATCAGTATCAAAGGAGATTTCAGAACTAGCACTCTTAGTAGGGCAAAAAGAGAAACATTTCTTAACAGTAAGAGTCAAGTCATCAAGCAAACATAAATAACAATGCTACATGCATATACATTCAATAACAAAAGCTTCCAAACACACCAAGCAAAAACTCATCAAACTAAAAAGAGAAATGAACAAATTCCTCAATTAGAGTTGTTTCAAACACTCCTTTCATTGCAAATAAGAGGGGGGAAAAATCAGTAAGAACACAGGCAATGTGAGCAATACTACTAACCAAGCTGACTTACTTAGCATTATAGAACACTCTACACAACACTAGCAGAACATACATTCCTCTCTAGTGCACATGGAACAATCACAAAGACAGACCATATCTTAGGCCATTAAACAAACGTCAAATGTAAAAGGTCTGCAATAACACTGAGTATGTTCTTTGACCACAATGGATTTAAATTAGAAATCAATAATTGAAGATTTCTGGAAAATCCCCAAATAACCGGAAATTAGAAAACATACATCTAAGCAACCAATGGTCAAAGAAGTCACCAGGGAAATTAGAAATAGTTGGGACTAAAAGGAAATGAAAACACAACATATCAAAATCTGTGGGATTTGCCTAAACCAGCACTTAAGGGGGAATTTATAGTTCTAAATGCTCATATGAGAAAAAAGTCTTAAAGTCAATGGCTTAAGGTTTCTACTTTAACTAGAAAAAGAACAAATTAAGCCAAAATAAGCAAAAGGAAGAAAAATATAATGAAGGCAAAAATAAAAATCAATGAAGTAGAAAACAGAGAAATATTAATGAAACCAAAAACTGGTTCTTTGAGAAAACCAATAAAATTGATAACTTTATAGCTGGATAGATCAGGAAAAAGAAAAGACTCAAAAATTGCTATTATCAAGAATGGAAGAGGGGCTATTGCTACAGATCCTAAAGATACTAAAAGGATAATGGGTGTATTATCAATACTTCATGCCAATAAATTTAAAATACATAGATACAATGGACAAATTCCTTGAAAGACAAACTACCAAAGCTTACTCAAAAAGAAATAGATGCCTAAATAGGCTTATACAGTACCTATTAAAGGAATTCAATCTGTAGTTAAAAATTTTCTGACAAAGAAAACTCCCTGCTCAGATGGCTTCATCTGTGAAGTCTACCAAACCTTTCAGAAAAAAATAATATTAATACCAATTCTACAGAAACTCTTCCAAAAAAGTGGAAGAAGAGAAAACACTTACCAACTCATTTGATGAGAATCTGATATCCAAACTAGAGAAAGATACTACAGGAAACTATAGACCAATATCCCTCATGAACATGGAGGTAAAAATCCTTAACAAATTTTAGTAAATCAAATCTAGCAATGTGTAAAAAAGATAATGTATAATGACCAAGAGAAATTTATCCTAGAAATGCAAGATTGGTTTAATATTTTAGTATCAATGGTTACAATTCACCATTTTAATAGACTAAAAAAGAAAAAGCATATGAACAGCTCAAAATATGAAAAAACACTACCTATTAAAATTTGACAGGATTCTTTTTTTTTTTCTGAGACAGAGTCTCACTCTCTTGCCTGGGCTAGAGAGCTGTGGCCTCAGCCTAGCTCACAGCAACCTCCAACTCAAGTAATCCTCCTGCCTCAGCCTCCCGAGTAGCCAGGACTATAGGCACGCACCACCGTGCCTGGCAAATTTTTTCTATTTCCAGTTGTTTGGCTAATTTCTTTCTATTTATAGAAGAGACGGGGGTCTCGCTCTTGCTCAGGCTGGTCTCGAACTCCTGAGCTCAAGCAATCCTCCCGCTTCGGCCTCCCAGAGTGCTAGGATTACAGGTGTGAGCCACCGCGCCTGGCCATGACAGGATTCTTGATTAAACAAATCTCACTAATTCAGGGATAGAAGGGAACAACATCCTTAATCTGATAGCGGCCATCTATAAGAAACCTAGATAGTCACAAACTTAGTAGACTGAATGATTTTCCCCTAAGATGAAGTATAAGGCAAGGATGTTGGCTTTCAACATTTAACATAATATTGGAACTCCTACCTAGCTACAGTAAGAAGGCAAGTAAAAGAAAGAAAAAAGGGATATAGATTAGAAAGTAAGAAGTAAAACTGTCTTTTCATAGATGACATGATTCTGTAAGAAAATCCCAAGGAATCTACAAAAAAACTGCATGAGCTAATTTAGCTAGGTTATATGATACAAGGTCAACATGCAAAAATCAATTTTATGTATATATAGGTAATAATCAATTGAATATTGAAATAAAAATACCATTTATAACATAAAGAGCCACAAAATACTTTGAGATAAATTTAACAAAATATGTGCAAGACCTGTACTGTGACAACTAAAAAATTTTGATAAAAAGCAATGAAGAACTAAATTAATGGAGACTATATTAGGTTCGTGGGCCATGGATGCAATATTGTTAATATGTCAATTCTTCCCAAATTAATCAACAGATTCAGTGTGTTCCCAATCAAGATCTCAGCTGGCTCTTTTGAGGAATTGGGCAACATGATTCTAAATCTGTATTAAAAAATACAAAAGACTCAAAGGAGCCAAAAAGATTTGAACAAAAGAATAAAACTGGATGATGTACTGATTTCAAGAATGTCTATAAATCTACATCATTCAACATAGTATTGTAATGGCATAAGGTTAGACAAATACAATGGAGCAGAACAGGGAATCTAGAAATAAACCTATACATATATATCAACTTCTGACAAAGGTGCCAAGGTAATTTAATTCAATAAATGCTGAGCTCAATATTAACAAATGTTGCTAGAATGACTGGACTGACAACTGAAAAAAAATGATCCTTGACTTTTACCTCAAACAATAAACAAAAACCATTAGAAATAGATCTCAGACCAAAATTTAAAACATATGGCTATAAAAATTTTTAGAAAAAAATACTAGTGAAAATCCTTTGATCCTGGATGTACAGAAAACTAAAAACATGAAGCATAAAAAAATTAAGTTACACATGATCAAAATTAAACACGTTTGCTCTTCAAAAGATACTGTTAAGAAAATGAAAAGTTATAGACTGGGAGAAATAATAAAAACAACCCAATGAGAAATGGACAAAGACTCGAATAGACACAAATAAGCACAGGAAAAGAGCACCTTCATCAGTCATGAGGAAAACACAAATCAGAACTAGTGAGATACCATTACAAGTCCAATAGAATGGCTAAAATCGAAAGACTGACAATACAAAGTGTTGGAAAGGATATAGACAACTGCAACTTTCATATAATGCTGGATTGAATGTAGAATGACAACTATTTTGGAAAATAGTTCGACAATTTCTTATAAACACATACTTACCATATGACCCAGCAATTCCACTCCTAGATATATACCCCAAAGAAAAAAAAAGTATGTCAACATAAAGATGTGCTCATGAATGTTTATAGCAACTTTATTCATAATAGCAAAAAATTTGTAAGCAACTCAAATATTTATCAATTGGTGAATGAATAAATTTTGGTATATCCCACACAATGGAATACTAAGCAATAAAAAGGAGAGATTTGTTAAAGGATATAAAATTACAGCTAGACAGGATAACTTCTAGTGTTTTACATCACTGCAGGATAACTATAGTTAATAATAATAGTTTCAAATAGCTAGAAAGAGAATACTGAATGTTCCCAACACAAAGAAATGATAATTGCTTGAGATGAAGGATATGCTACTTACCCTGGTCTGATCACTACAAATCATATATATCAAAACATCACTATGTACCCCATAAATATTTATAATTACTATGTGCCAGTTAAAAAAATAAAATTTAAAAAACCTTTGGCCAGGTGTGGTGGCTCCTGTTTCTAATCCCAGCACGCTGGGAGGCCCAGGTATGACGACTGCTTGAGTCCAGGAGTTCAGGACCAGCCTGGGCAACATAGTGAGACCTGTCTCTACAAAAAATAAAAAAATATTAGCCCAGGGCAGTGCCACTATATTCCTAGCTACTTGGAAGGCTGAAATAGGAGGATTCCATGAGCCCAGGCGTTTGAGGCTGCAGTGAGGTAAGATAATGCCATTGCACTCCAGCCTCAGAGACACAGCAAGACCCTGTCTCTTAAACAACAACAACAACAAAAATACCCTTAAGTATAATGAATAAACAAATAAATAAATTTAGAATATGGAAGAAAAAAGACCTCCTAGTAACTAAAAGACCCTTCAGAGAGGGAAAAGGTTAGTCCAGAGTGAGAGAAATATCTGCAATACACAGAACCAACCAATGACTAGTATCCAAAAACATATAATGACTACAGATCAATAAGAAAATTGCCATATTTCTAGTGGTAATATATAATGCCAATAGAAAAATGAGTGAGATTCTTAAACAAGCACTTTATAAACGTTGACCAATGGCCAATAAACATGTGAAAAAAAGTATAGCTTTAATCAGGAGAATAGAAACTAAAATTAGAACGAGGTACTACCACACACCCTCTAGAACTGCAAAAATTGAAGACTGATTATACCCAATGCAGAGCATATGAAGCAACTGGAGCTCCTACAGACTGCTGGTGGGAGTGTAAATTGGTACAATATTTTGGAAGCTACCTACCAGAGTTGAAGATACATGTTCCCTGCAACCCAGCAATTCTATTGCCAGATATACACGCCTCCCCCCAAATTCATGGATATTGGCACAAAAGATATGTACAAGGATCTTCACAGAATTATTTGTAATAGACGCAAATGTCCAAATGAGAAACAAAATGTCCAACAGTAGCATTGATAAATAAACTCTGGTATATTCATCCAATGGGATATTTACTATATGATGACGGAAATGAACTATTATTACATGAAACAACAGATGAATCTCACAATGTTTGAAAGAAGCACACATTGTATGTATATAGTTTAATTCCATTTATATAAAGTTCAAAACTATGTTATAAGTTTATTAAAAAATAACAATTACTAAGAAATAAATGGTTACCATATGGTAAGTAACATTCTAACCAATTTTTGTGTATTTTAACTCAATTTTCTTAACAACCCTCTAACTTAGATGTCGGAGAGAATTTCCACATGTGCAACCTCAGTCACAAAGAGGTTCAATAACTTGTCCAAGGTCACAGAGCAACTAAGTGCTAGATCTGGGAGGTGAAGGCAACAGCCCTGCTTGAGCATGTGTGTTCTAAGCACTATGCCACATTGACTTGCAATGGCAGAACTTCAATGGAAAGATTGGGGTGGGGGGCAGATGTGCAGAAGGAGATGGGAGGAGGAGGCTGGCAAAATTCCCAGCTTCCAAAAGAAAAAAAAAAATCAGTAAGTAATGCCTAAAATTGAGGGGCGGGGGAAGAGGAGAGAGGGATCAAGAGCTATCAGTACAGGCTGAGTATCCCTTGTCCGAAATGCCTGGGACCAGAAGTGTTTTGGATTTGGGATTTTTTTGGATTTTGGAATATTTGCATTTTACCAGTTGAGCATTCCAAATCCAGAAATCTAAAACCTTCCAATAACCATCATGTTGGCACTTAAAAGGTTTTGGATTTTGGAGCATTTCAGATTTGGGATACTCAACCCGTATATGCATGCTATGAAAAAATCTGGAGGAATGATCAGAAAATATAGCTAAAAACCACTGCATGTTTTAAAAACCATATACACATTGCTTTGATAAAAATAATTAAAAAATTTTAAGAACAAGTTACATATTTAAAAAAGAATAAGGTGCCACTTATTGAGCCCCAGTGTCCCTGGCACTTTGCTAAGCATTTTCAATGCATGGAATTCTTCTAACAATATGGAGCCAGTCCTATCAGTATCCTTTTTTTGCTGATGAAGACACACATCAGAGATTAAACTGCTCAGAGTTAACTGGCTAGCAAGCAGCAGAACTGTGGTCCAGTCATGTCTCAACCTCACCAGGGAAAACGAAGGCCTAGAAGTCAGGAAATAGCAATAGAGATGGCGTAGCCACGAGCTAGTAACTTACCGCTGGCTAGGGGTGGGGGTGGGGAGAGAGAGAGTGAGTTAGGAGGGGTTTTGATGCTCAGGTTGTTGGCCTGAGTAACTGAGGACATGCTGGTCCCTTTCTCTATCATAGGGTCCATGGTAAGTGAGCAGAATCCCAAGCCTCCGAGAGGGCATTCATGAACATGAACCCAGTTAAGAACATGTAGAATCCCTCAGTATCTGTGGGCCACCTGTGGGCACGGGCCTTGTGGTGAGTGGAATCTCCAAGTCTAGGCTTAAGAGAGAACCAGGTGTTATTGGTGTGGGGCTCATCCACATGAGATTGGTGAGTCAACCATTTTTCTGCTCCAGCACACTTGGGAACTCAATAAGCTCTGGTGACCACTGCTCACTACCGTGGTGATTTTAATGGGAGCCTTGTCTTCCCCCAGCGAATGGGTATTGTGGGGGGATGGGGCTCCCAGAATCCTGGAGGAGGAACCTGAAGCATATAAGCTATGCTTATATGGATGCCAACTATGGATGTTAACTGAGTTTCATGACACAGATTAGGTCATCAAGCAAGAGTAGACAATATGCAACGGGAAGGGGTCTGCCTCAGAACCCTGGGAATCAGACACAGAAAGTAATGAGGAACCTGAAGGAGACTGAAGCAAAATGCCCATGGAGGCAAGAAGGTGAGCAAAGGGGGACGGTACAGGGAAGGCAGGGAAGCTAGGCAGTTCACACCTGAGTGCCTCATGTTTGCACCAGGCCTGTCTCCCATTTACATTCTTGCCTGGCCCTTGCTGACCTTGGAGTCTGCAACTTTAAGAGGGGCTAACAGTGTACCTAAGTCTTGACAAATAAACAAGAATTTCAAGATTTGCCAAGGGGACAAGGAAGAGAAAGGGCCCACAGAGGGAACCACATGTGCAAAGCACACAGATATGGAAAGGGTGTTGCTTGGTGTGTGCTGGGGACAGAAGTGAGCAAAAATGGCATGAAGCAGATGTGATGAGGGTGGGCCCACATTGGGAAAGGTCTCCTCTGGCATGGTCTTGACCAAGGAAATGAAACTTGTCTTTAAAGAAGCTCACACAGCAGCAATAACAAGAACAGACTAGAGAAGTTAAGCCAAGAACAGGGCAATCAGTTACAAAACTGGCTCCACAGTCCAGGCAAGATAGGATGACTGTGATTTCAGTAACCACTGGCATTCACTGCACACTTCCTCTGCCCATTCCAAGTATCGAGTCACGGAATTCTCCCAATAGCCCTGTGAAGTAGTCAGGACTGTGACCTCCCTAACCCCAACAGAGTGGCTCAGTCACTTGCAAGGATGTTCTCTCAGCTGGCACATGGCCAATGCCCTAATTTAAGTCCAGGGCAGAATGGTTCTTCAGGGCCCAACACAGCTGGGCAATTAGGGAAGAACACCAATATAGGAATGAGGTGTTTAGGACTGGAGGAGGGACAGATACTGAGTACTGCAGGGAAGTAGGTCCAAATCATGGGTTGCAGCAGGGGTCCTCAAACTTTTTAAACAGGGGGCCTGTTCACTGTCCCTCAGACTGTTGGAGAGTATGCACTGTGGGCCCGGGAAGAGTCGGCTGCTAAGTAGGGCAGGCAGCGGCAGCAAAAACACCCAGCGGGCCGGATAAATGGCCTCGGTGGGCATGTGGCCCCGAGGGCCGCAGTTTGAGGATGCCTGGGTTGGAGGTATGGGCCTGGAGGTTACACTACCCAGGTGAAGTTGAGCTGTGGGAGGGGAGGTGAGCATTAATGGGAAACATAGGGGCCAAGATATAGCTCTGGAAGACCCACGTTTACCAAATGAGCAGGAGGAGAGGCCAGGAGACAATAGCAAGGAAGCACAGTCACTAGGGAAGACAGAGTAGTTTCATTCCAAGAGTCAGGGACAGGTCCTACAGTAAGTGATGTCAGCTCCTCTCCTGATCTCTAGTACCACCGCCCCAGCCCGCCTCCGCACCTGTGGCCTGGTCCCTGCTGCCTCCCCAGCCTCCCTGACCACCCCAGCCTTTTGAGCACTCCTCCAACCTGCCTGCCCTTCTGCCTCACAATCTTTGTTGTCCCCTATGCCTGTTCCCGCTCTCTTCTAGTCACCGCCTCTCACCACCACCACCTATTTTACTTCCACTCTTCACAAACTTTTTTTAAAACTTCTTACTGAAGAAGTTTCAATATTTAAACTTCAGTGCTCTGCAACTTCAATGGTCTCCGTAGGGATCAGTTATCCCCATAGGCCTGGGTCAGGCCCCCGTCACATGCTTTCCCAACATTCCACATTTCTCTTTTGTAGCCCAAAAACGAGTTGAATAAATCATTTCCTGTACATTAGTCATAGAATATGTCTTTCTCCTCCTTGTAGGTAAGGTTCATGAGGGCAGGAACTGAAATTATCTAAACCAGGGGTCAGCTAACTTGCTCTGAAAAATGCCAGATAGCAAATATTTTTGGGTTTGTGGGCCACAGGGTCTTAGTTCCAACTATTCAACTCACTCATCATAACCTGAAGCGGTGAAGACAAATATGTAAATAAATGGGTGTGGCTTATTTACAAAAATAGGAGATAGTCCAAAGAGCCATAGTTTGCAACCGTTGGGCTACATCACCAGCACCCAGTCTAGGATCTGGCACATAGTAGATATTCTGTGAATAAATAAGGCCACAAAAAAAAGTCAATGGCTTTGGCTATCAGATGGGAGCTGGCACCAAGGAAAGTGGTATAAGTGGCGTGGTGGGGTGGAACAGAAATGACAGAGGGCTGAAGAGTGGGCATCAGGGGAGGAAGTGGTAACCTTCAGGAGTTCCAATATTTGAGTGGCAGATTGGGGAATGGTGCTCTTGTAGTGGGGCGGGTGGATTAGGAACACGTTTGTAGGTTAGGACAAGAAAATCGGGCTGGGGAATGAAAGGGATAACTGATGAAGAGGTGGGGCTCCAGAGCCCTGGGGTGTGTGTGTGGGGGGGTTGGTCATGAAGGAGGAAGCCACCTTCTGAGGTTGAGGAAAAAGAAACAAGGAAAGGTATAAGAAAGGAAATGAGAAAGCCTTGTATTTTTATTTCCTGTAAAATGTGAGCCAAGATCCCTAGTGAAAAGAGTGGATTAAAGGAGGCTCAGGAACACAAGCATCTGGCAGACTGGGAGCCATGGCCACGGAGCTCACCAAGATGGATAAAACAACATTCTTCACTTTTCTGTCTCATTTGAGATAACACTTCCAGCCAAGGTTGTGTCTGGGCTACTTGTGGGTTCTGGATTTTCAGCTGTGACTCAGTGTGAAGTATGTCACTCAATGAATCACTAGCACTACTTGCTGTCACTTCCTATCACCACTTTCCCATGCAGGTAGCAAAACGGGAAGGGCCTGAGGAAGGTGAGGTCACGTTTTAAACACGGACATATCCAGTTTTTCTTGAAGAATATTGAAAAGCATTTTAATTGCAGAAATACTTATTGGTGAATTTCATCCCCATGCCTTCAAATGTGTAGGAAACCCACAGAATTTAAGAAAGTAGTTAAAAAATATTGAGCACATAAACTGAAAACAGGAGCTTATAACTTCTCAGGGAACAATCTTATAGCAGTTTCCCTTGTGGGCTGTAAAATATTTCTCTATTAGAGAATGATTTGCACACAGCACAAAGGCATATTTTTATCTTAAGACGAATAATACTGAATTTTTCTTTAAATGAAGGAAATCATTTCATTGGGGTTTGTCAGTAAAAATAAAGCACAGCAGCTATTTAGTTTTACAATCCTAACAGTATTAAAACCTATAAAACACAACTTCTCACATAGAGAAAGTATTAGTATTGTGACTTTTAAATACTCTGAAGTTTCCTTACGGAGTCAAAAACATACAATCAACTGCACTTATCCCAGAGCTAGATCCAAAAAACCCTTACATTTCAACATTAGACCTGAAAAAACTTTACATTTCAACATTAATTTATCAGTTAATTCAGCATAGGAATGTGTAAGAAGGGTTTGGGCCTCATCCTACTACTTTTAAGGAAGGACTTAAACCATCTAAATATCTTTTAGTTCACATACCTGAAAAGGATAGTACCAGAACCTGTTTTCATCTGCCTTCTTTAAAGGTGTAACTGCTGTTGATAGTTACAGACTGAAGCTTCTTTGTCTAGCCTAATAATATGTACAACTTTAATTCGTATTTTCATTTTGAAGTTTTCACTCCCCACAAATCTTAAGATAATTTTCCTAAAATACACTAATCCACACTGTATTTTTTCAAGCCCTTCCGGAGGAATAAGCGACTCAGAATATGTTAACTGTGTAAAATGGCAGGGCCTACAGCAGCAACATAGTTTTTATTTGGAAGGACTTTCAATGCATCTTTAGATATATATTAAATAAACTTAACCTCTTACCCTATTGTTGGGTTGATGTTTGGATCAAAACTGTCTTCCACAAACCGCCATACAATACTCGATTTTCCTACACCTGTATCCTGAAAGAGAATGAGATGTGTGACTGAGAAAAAGTTTATCTGCTTACAGACATGGAAAACTACTTCGTAGCATAAATAAGTTCAGGATTTTTTTTTTTTCTTTTTGAGATAGGGTCTTGCTCTGTCGTCCAGGCTAGAGTGCAGTGGTGTGATCATAGCTTACTGCAGCCTCCAACTCTTGGGCTCAAGCAATCCTCCTGCCTCAGCCTCCCAAGTAGCTGGGATTACAGGCGCCCACGACCATGACCAGCTAATTTTTCTATTAATATTTTTTGTAGAGACAGGGGTCTTGCTCTTGCTTAGGCTGGTCTTGAACTCCTGGCCTCAAGCAGTCCTCCCATCTTGGCCTCCCATAGTTCTAGGATTATAGGCATGAGTCACTGCACCTGGCCAAGTTCGGGAGTTTTATAAAAATAATCCTAGATGTGTAAATTTTATAAGTTGAGGAACACAAAAGATGTTTCCATAAAAATTCATCAATTAGAAGATTTCAAAGGTGTTACAGAGATTTTGCACTTTTTAAGAGACATTAGGACCTTCTGAAAGACCCAAAGTTTCTGCTTCATGTGAAAAGTGACAAGCCCATTTGCTTTTTAACACGTACTAGTAAACTGTGAACTCCTGAATTACTTCCTGAGTAATCACCAAATGAATCCTAGCCCCACCCTATTTGGGGGCAAAAAAGATTAGTTATTGGAATTCTTTTCAATCTTTAAGGCACAAACTTAGAAAAAAGAGCATCAACCTCAGAAAAGAGACTTTGAAATGGTCAAGCTGTCCTGACAAGACAGGAAGCTGAACTAGTCTTTGAGGTTTCCTATTTGAACACCTTCTTTTCCTCCATAGGAAGAGTTACTTTACTCTTCTAGAAGTGTCACCGGTATCCCACAAGTTCAAAAACTTTGAAGAGACAAAAAGAAAGATAAGGCTGCTTGTAAAACCTAAAGACCTGTTACTGGTTTAACTTTGGGAAACTTGTTCAACTCCCAGTTAGTACCTTAGTAAGTTAGGAGAAAACTATTTTAAGAGCTGCTCTCAACCTAGATGCAATGGAGAGGCAGATGGGACTGTCTGCACTTTGGGGGGCGGGAAGAGTCCAAGGGCTCCAGGGAGGGGAAGGCGGAGGGTCCCTCGTGTCTCCAGGACCTTCAGCACTGCAACAAGGTGGGCGGGACGGCCCTAGGGTGGAGGGAGTATCCGCGGGGCGGACAGGCGGTGTCTCGGACCAAGGCGGGGGGCAAGGGTGGAGGGGATGTGGGGGCGCTGGGGGCCCTGCCCGCCCGGCCTCCCGCGGCTCTCCAGGCCGGACCCACCGCCACTCACCCCAAGCAGACACACTTTGAGTTCCCTCAGCGCCATGGCCCGGGAGCCAGGGCGCGGGCCCGCCGCCGCCCTAAGTTGAGGAGGGAGAGACCGGGCCCAACACGAGCATCCCCCGGCGCCGCTGCCGCCACACGGCCCAGCCCCGGCCGCGAGGAGCACAGAGACCGCAGCCGCCCGTCCTCCGGCCTTCAGCTCGGCCGGTCCGCCGGCAGCCACCCGGGGCCCGCCTCAGTAGCCGGGACGCCGCCGCGGCCTTCCGGGCGCCGCCGTCGCCGCCATCTTGGGACGCCAGCCGGGTCACCTGACCTCCCCGCCCACTTCGGCAGCCACCTTCGCTGCGAGGGCGGGGCCGGCCGGCGCGGGGTGGGGGCGGGCCCATAAGTCAGTGGTCCCGCCCTTATGGCCCCGCCCCCCCGCGGGCCCCCGCCCCTACCCCGCCCCCAGACCTATCCCAAGATGGCGGGTGAGTGGGGCCGGGCTCTGGGGGCGCCCGGGTGGGACCCCTCCCCCTCGCCCCGCGGCCACCCCGCGAGGCCCGGGGCACCCCGCCCGCCGCAGCCCCCTAGTAACTCCTGTGTGTTTGTTGGTTTTCAGAGATCCCCCTCTACTTTGTGGACTTGCAGGACGACTTAGACGACTGTAAGTAACAGTTGGGGCGTCCCCGCCCCTTCCTGGGTCTCTCACAGAACTCGGGGTGCACGGAGCGCCGGGGGAGCTACAGGCCAGGCCTTCCACGTTGGGACCGGAACCGCGGGACCCCCAACTGCCCGATCCACTTTGGCGCTCCCTCCTCGCTGAGCGTGGCGGGCTGAGGGGGGAGCCCTCCCGGCCGGGGCAGGACTTCTGTAGTTGTTGGGAAACTTTTCTCACTTCCTGTCACTTTCTCTCCCTCCTCCTCCCGCTCTGCCAGACGCCCCGAGAGGAGTGGCAGTGGGTAGTCCGGGTCCCCGTGGGCTCGGGGCGCCGGGCGGGAGGCGGCCCGGCTCTGCGCTCCTGTCTCGGCCGCACGCCGGGCCCGTCGCCCACCCGCGGAGCCCACCGGCCCGCGTTGCTCCCGTGGGTCCCTTTCACTTGGCCCCTCCTGCCTTCTCTTTGGAATCATCTCAAGGGCTGATAGCTGGGGTACATGTCACTGTGGAACTCCAAGTTCTCATTTGTGGGGAACGAAGCTTGTCCTTTCCATGCAACAGGCATGTCTTGAGCACCTCCTTGCTCTGGGCCAGGCCATGTGTTGGGCTCTGGACCCACGGGTGAGTGGCCACCCCTCTCAAGGAGCTCACAGGCCGGAGGTGGAGGGGGCAGACTAAACAAAAAAAGTTACCAAACTCGGATGCATGCTGATGAAGAAGCCCTGTACAAACCATCCAAACGGCTAACATAATTGGGCACTTACTGTGTACCAATCATGTGCAGTACTTTCTCTCTCCTTTCCTTCCACAGCTGCAAGTTTCCTAGTAAGAGTTGGTGTTTACTGAAAACTTAGCATAGACCACGCAGTGTTAAACCCTTCACTTACATTAACTTTTTTTTAGAAGGGGGAAGTTTTATTAAAGTAGCAGGACACTTGAAGGAGCAATTCAAGAGCTCCGCTTCTGGAGTTAGATGGCCAGGGAGTGAAACCCTGTGCTACTGTTGACTAGCAGTGTGATC
This sequence comes from Cheirogaleus major, assembly GCA_963574435.1. Taxonomy (NCBI): domain Eukaryota; kingdom Metazoa; phylum Chordata; class Mammalia; order Primates; family Cheirogaleidae; genus Cheirogaleus; species Cheirogaleus major. Next base: position 16,551 of record CAUYPO010054931.1, on the reverse strand, counting down.
CTGGGCAAGTCACTGTGCCACGCTAAGACTTCATCTGTAAAATGGGCATTATAGTGGCCCATCTCAAAAGGCTTTTGTGAGGGTTAAATGAATAAAGGGTTTAGCACGAAGCCTTGTGTGTAATAAACACTCGGTGAATCTTGGCTACCATTATTATTGTTATTAGTACACTCTTTATTAACATCTATTTAACACTGCTGAGCTAAGTACAGCGTAGAACCAAGTTTACAGAGCTGGACATTTCAGTCAGTGGGCGTCTTCTGATTGAAGGAATTTCCATTCCCATTGATAAACAGTGTTGATCTGCTGTGACCTGCCTCTCATTCATAGATTTGATTTTTTGTTTGGCTGGAAAAGGTGATTTTTAGCCGTTAGCTTTGTCTATTCGCCTGGAACTTCATGGCTTAAACCAAGAGCATCTTATGTCTTACAAAGCTGTGAGTGATGCTTCTGCTTCGGGTGGTCGCCAGTGGGAAGGACCATATAGCTTTACTCACACAGGTGGCACTGGTCCTGGCTGCTGGCTGGAAGAGCTGCTGGGACTGTTGGTCAAGGCCCCAGATCTCCTCCAGGTACCTTTTCTGCTTGGCTAGGTTGGTCTTTTCACAGTGTGGTGTCCACAGGGTAATTGCGTCTCTTTTCTGGTGGCTAGTTTCCTTCAGTCATTTATTGTATATATACATGTATAAAAGGGAAGTAGGAGATTATATAGGAAAAAATTATGATTTTACTTTGTCCCTATTTGAACAAATATTAGGTGTTTGAGACTTGTAATAAAAAATGGCTAGGCTGGGTGTGGTGGCTCATGCCTGTAATCCCTGCAGTTGGGAGGCTGAGGCAGGAGGATTGCTTGAGGCCAGGAGTTCAAGATTAGCCTGGTCAACATAGCAAAATCTCATCTCTAAAAATAGTAGCCAGTTGTGGTGGTGTGCCCTTGTAGTCCCAGCTACTTGGGAGGCTGAGGCAGGAGGATCGCTTGAGCCCAGGAGTTCAAGGCTGCAGTGAGCTATGATTACACCACTGTACTCTAGCCTGGGTGACAGAGAAAGACTGTGTCTCTAAAAAAAATAAAAAAGGCTTAAATATTCTTTAGCAGACAGCTGAAGTCTTGCCCCAGTAAGGAAGGATACCACCATTATGGCTCTAAACATAACCACACCTTGGGTAGGACAACTCCAGAAGCCTCCTGGGGGCTTCCTTTCTGGGCAGGGATGTGAGCTGTGGGCTGCTGTATCTTATGACTTTATAATGTAGTTGATCTAATAACTGTAATTGGGGGGCCTTTCTCCCCCTTCCCCAGTTTATACTGCCCTGGGTCCTACCCGCCTTTGTCCCCCACCTCACTGTGGTTGTATTAGGAGGCATTATCACGCCATGATTGACAGCAATAATCTTGAAGTTCTATCACCTACATCCTGGCTCTTTCACACCTGAAGTTGTGTCAGCTTGAGTGATCACTCACCCACTCTGTTCAATTTCTTTGTCTGGAAAATAGCGTAAGAATAGGAGCTGCTTCACAGGACTGGTGTGAGGGTTAGGTGGGGATAGTACACATAAAACATTTAAGCCCAGTGCCTGGCAAAGTGAGTACTGTATTCAGTTTTTTTATTATCATCATCGTCATCATTGCTGGGTTTTCACATAAGATCTGATTCAGTGTTAACAACTGCTACTCTGTGAGGTAGGTGAGATTGTTCCTATTTTACAAATTATAAAACTGAGAATCAGGTTGAGTAACTTATCTAGTGTGGCAAAGCTCATGGATGGTAGAATTAGCAGTCAAAGGCTGTTCTTTCTGACTCTTGTTATTTTTATTCCACCATTCAGATTGACCTCTCAGATATTCCTAACCCAGTGGTCAGGGCACGGATGTTGGTTTGGGTGGTACTGTGTCTGTTGTCCTCCTTGAGCATTTTTGTGTAAATGATGTGCTGCCTCTCCATTTAGACAGCAGGTCCCTTTGGACAGGGACACAGGTCATCCTTTTTATAACCCAATGTTCTGCATGATCTAGGTGCTCAATTAAGATGATTATTGTTACCAGTAATAGATTATGAGGCTCTTGTCTGATATACTTTGTGATTCTTGATTATGTTTGGCTAATTTCAAAAAAGCCATGATGAATGGATGTCTTGGTTTTTAAATCGTTCAGAGTCTTAAGGCCATGACAGCACAGAAGAGATTTGATTTTAGAGAATTGGCTTGCTGAAGCGATCTAAATTCCTTCTCTTGAGAGCAGAAAATGTGTGGGATAGCCTGGCATATTGGTTTTCACGTTAAATGGCACATGGAAGGTAAAGCTATATGAGTCTATGCCTAAGGCTCCAAAGGCCTATGAATGCCTGGGTTGGCTTATAGCCTGTGGGGGCTGAAAAGGTATTATACTGTTGGTAAGGTTTGCCAGTTAGAATTTAAATGTATGCCAGTGATGGGTTGAAAAAAAAATAAGGGGAATCTATTGCAGATATAAAGAGACCTAAGAGACCTATCAACAAAATACAGTATGTGGTCATATTTGGATCCTTACTTGAACAAACCAACTATAAAAAGACATTATAGAGACAGTGGGGGAAAATTGAACTTGGACTGGGTATAGTAGATAATATTAAGAATTGTTATTAATTTTGTTGGATGTGGAATAGTGTCATGGTTTTGTTCAAAGGAAAAATGCCTTATCTAACAGAAACAAACAAACATTTATGAGTGAAATGATTTGATGTGTGAAGTCTGCTTTCAAACACTGTGGCAAAAAAATAAACAAAAGCCGAGAGGAGGGATGGATGGAAAAATAAACGGCAGAATGTTGATACTTGGCGGATCTGGTTGCTGGAGACTACTCTATTTTTGTGTGTGTTTGAAAATTTCCACAGTAAAAGGTTTAAAAAAAATGAGATGAAAGTGTCATATCTGATCAAACATCTGCAGGAAGAGTTGGAAGGCTGGATTTCGATTCTGAAATCACTGCAGAGTTATTATAAGATCCATTTAGCTTCAAAAGACTTACTTGTGAAATACATTAGTATTTGGGGGACAGCGTATTTCTTTTCAAGTGTTTAGTTTTCAAGAGGTATCTATGAAAAAACTTGGAAGAGGGCATGCTTTTGCTTATGAGAAAAGCTAGGTGCCAACAAATGATATCTGGACCTTTGGTGAAAATAGGATTAGCTAAGCCAGGGAAATATATATAGACTCTTCGAATCTTACTGCTAGAAGGAACAGTGTATGTTCAACCTTGAATAAAAGACATCTTCCAGATCAGAAAGCATTCCATTTCACCTGCACACTTTGTTCTACATTGCAAAATTGTTCTTTTCAAGGACCACAACCAAGCTGTGTATTCCCAAAGCAGAGAAACTGTATTAGTTTGAGCCCTAAACCAAACATCGACGTTTTCCTCTGGACTGTAATATAAACTTGCATCAAAGATCGTCAGTTATTTTTTATGAAAATCACCCTGTCAAGTGAAATCATTTGAACGGGAATATTCTAATGCTTGGGAAATAGAACAAAACCCAGACATCAAACTATTCTCTAAATCTAAGATGGGAAATTTTTTTTTTTCTGTGAAAGATCAGATAATAAATATTTTAGGCTTTGCTGGCCAGAAGGTCTCTGATGCAACCACTCAGCTCTGCCAGGGTAGCCTGAAAACAGCCATAAACAACACAAACGAATGGGCACGGCTGTGTCCTGATAAAACTTTTTTTTACAAACACAGGCGGTGGGCTGAATTTAGTCCACAGGAGGTGGTTTGCTGACTCCTTCTCTAAATCAAACTTGATTTTATTCCATTAGAGCCCCTAAGTGTGTCGATTAGCTGAGCCAACCTGCTAGCGTCTTTCCCACTAGGTTTAGTTAGAAGAGCTGAGCTTTTTGCTAGGACAACCTCAGCTTTGTTGAATAACCCTTGACAAGTTGCTCAAACTTCATGTCTCATTTTTCCTGTTGGTGTGTTGGGGATAAAAACATGTACCTGTTTCCTCCCAGCGGGATGAGAATGGCAAGGAACAAAGGAGTCAGAGTGGTGGAAGCAGAATCAAATTTGTTTCCCTCTGGTCATCATAATGCATTTTACTTTTGTTGCTCTATATTTTCCATTTCCTGTGAGGCAAACATGAGCATCAGAAATTCCCTGAAATTGTCTCTGTTTAAAAAGAAGATTTCGAAATGGCTTTCTTCATCACAAAATAAGCTGTTTTAAACAAATTTTGCTGCAAAACCTAGGTAATGGAAGGAAAAGTAGTTTTGACCTTCAAAATGTCAGTTAGTCTTAATCCTGATGGGAAAACAATAAAGAGGGGATGGCAAGTGGTTGGTTTCCACGTTTGGAGAGTCATTCATTTCTGTACCCACTGTTTCTCCAGCTCCTCCAATGTGCCAGCCCTGCCAGACGTGCTGGGGACAGAGGCATGAATAAGCCTTAGGCTCAGCTCCCGAGAGCCCACTGCTTGTAGAGGAGGTGGGTGGACAGTAGAGATGGCTCGGATGCATCGTGCATCGTGTCAGGTGCCCAGCGTGTCAGGCAGGCAAGTGAACAAAGAGCTGGGCATTAAGAGGATGGAGTGCAGGGAGCAGGAGGAGAAGCCTTCTGAGGGGAGGTGGCGTTTGAGTTGAGTTAGGCCAAGGAAGGTCATGGGCATTCCAGACAAAATGTATACAGAGGTAGAGTTTCCAGAGGGCCCAGTCTGCTTGGAGCCTGGTGAGTAAGAAGGTTGGAGATTGGGAACAAGGGGTGCATAGGAGTGAAGGAATCGGGGAGACCGGGAGATAGAATTGAAGGTTGTTAGTGAAGAATCTGCTTCACCAGCCAGTGGGGTTTTAGGCTTAACCTGGGAGGCAGTAGGGAGTCCCTAAATGTTTTGCTTGAATTGATGTCTTGGGAAGGCAACCAAGTAGTGGTACAAAAACTGCCATTTATTTATTTAGTACTAATGTGCCAAGCTCTGTTCTGAGTGCTTGCAGTATTACTACTTAAGTACAAAAGCCCTACGAGGCAGGTATCTTTAACCCTGCTGTTTTGCTGAGCAAGGCTCACAAGGGACACAGAAAGGCTAAGTAACTTGCCCAAAATAACATAGTTAGCAAGTGGCAGAGGTGGAATTTAAACTAGGGAGTATGGCTGCAGAATTTTTCTGAGCCACTATACTTTGGAGGACTTATTCACTGGTGTATTCATCGATTCATTCATGTGATTAATATTTATTAAGTGGCTACTAAGTCTCAGGCACTACTTTAGGCATTGTGGACACAGGCAAATAAGACAAACCCAGTTTCTGCTCTCATGGAGCTTTCAGTCCAGTGGTAGAAACAGACATTAAAGAGGTAAACATAAATGAGTGAGGCAATTTCAGGTTATGGTAGGTGCTGTGAAGGACGCATAGCAGGCGAGTGTGATCGAAAGGGCCAGCACAGTGTGGTTGGATGGATGCAGGTGCTGCTCACGTCTGCTGGCAAGGGAAGACTTCTCTGGAGCTCTGAGAGGTGATCCTGAGTTGAGGTTTGAGTGACTAGGTGGAGGTATTCACAGGAAGGACCAGAGAAAACATCGTGAGGATAGCTTTTCCTTGTCAAGGACTAGTGGGAAGGCCTGCGTGTCTAGAGTGCGGTGAGCAGCAGGCACAGGTGAGAAGAGGAGGCAGGGTCGTGCTGCGCATGGCCATAAGTCCACTGCAAGGTAAAGTGTTGGTCTTTTATCCCAGGGAGCCACTGGAGAATTTGCTCCAGGGGAGTGATGAGACCTGAGCTCTGCTTTAAAGAAAGGACAGACTGGTAGCAAAACAAGCCAAGATGGGACTCCCAGTGTGTTCCAGGGATCTAGGCAAGGGGAGTGGGGTCTCAGTAGAGGAGGTAGACATGAGAGCAGGGAGTAGGGCTGATAGACATTTTCGATGGGAGAGAAGAGTCATCTCAGAGACAGGTCTTGTGGGAAACTTTTATGACACCTCTATTCCCCTCTTCCCAAATTGGATTAGGTGCCCCTTCTTTGTGTTCTCTGAGCTGCTGCATGGTAGCATTTAACACAGGCACAACCAAATGTCTACTCTTGTCCACTAGAATGGGTCTTTCCTATCTTTTTAAATTTTATTTTATTTTATTTTTTAGGCTAGTCAAGTGAAGCAGTGGGAGTGAAGAAGGAACAAAGAAATCTGTAATTGGTTGTGATCAGTTAGTTGTAAGCACCACTGTCCTCGGACCAGCCTATCTTTGGATCACTGTGGTCTGGCATAGTGGATGGCACTGGGCAGCACATGAGAAGCTTGCTTTGGGCAGTGGGGTTGATTGGGCGGTGTTAAGGTTTCCATCTGAGACAGTTTCTTTTGAGATACTTACAGGAAATCCTGGTGGCATTGTCTAGTTCTGGAGCACAGTTGATTTTGGAGAGTAATTGTGAGAGTCATTAGTGGTGGGTGGTAGCTGGAGTCATTGAGCAAGATGAGAGGAGGGTGTTGGAGAAGAAGGGGAGGGTGAGCTCCCTGGGCAGCAGAAGCTTCTAGTAATTAGCTGTGGAGATAAGAAACCAGGATGTCCTTGAAGCCAGGGTTTTGTTGGGGTGATCATTTACTTATGTCACTTGCCCTAGAAGTGTCAGGTAAGATGAGGACTGAAGACAGGCCATGGAGTTTGGCAGTTAGAGGGTCTTCAGTGAACTCAGTGAGAAGTGAGTAAGTTCAGCAAGGAGCAAGAGTCAGATTTGAATTAGTTGGGTAGCTTTGGAAGTTGAGGCAGTGTAGACTGTAGTCTAGTAGGTCAGTGGTCATTTATTAAGTACCCACTGTGTTCTAGGTACTGGCTAGGCATTGGGCATTTTGGGGAGTGGTAACTGCTCTTGGGCCACATAGCCTAGCAGGAGAATGCATACCCTTTCAAGAAGGAGCAGTTGGAGGGGTTGGAGGGGCTTTTCTTCATGAATGGAAGATTCCAGAACACATCTGCACTATTTATATCTACTCTGAAAACCTTAAAAAGAAAAAAAAAAAAAAAGAATTTGAATGACCTAACAATTCTATTCCTGGTTTTATGCCCAACAAAACATGAACATATGTTCTCAAAAAACATGTTCATAGTTGCACTATTCTTGGAACCTACCCAAACATCCAAGAGTACAATGGACTATAAATTGTGCTGTGTTCATACATTTCATACAGAATGATCTGCAACTCTACTCAGTAATGTGGATGAATTTCACAGACACCGGAAAGAAGCCAGATACAAAAGGGCACTTACTACATGGTTCTATTTAAACCAAGCAAAGCTAATCCAAGTAGAAGGCAGGAGGTGGTTGCCCTTGAGGGAGGCAGTAAGTGGAAGGGACGAGGAGGTGCTTTTGGAGGCACTGGTAAAATTCTCTTGCTTGATCTGAGTGCTGGTTACACAGAAGTGCTCAGTTTGTGAAAATTCATCAAGCGGAACACTTATCATTTGTACATAGTTCTGTACGTGTGTTTTACTTCAATTAAAAAAAAAAGTAAGGATTTAAAAAATCCAGGTAAGGGGGACATAACTGTGGATTGAGGGAAAGAGTCAGGAAAAGGGAAGGATAGCAGAGAGAGCAGAATGTAGGGGGAGGGTGGGGGGAAGCATGAGTGGAACTTGACACATCTGTGGCGGATTTGCTGCTTTCTGCAATGACAAGGGTGACCTTCCTAGCAATTTGGTCAAGGTAGACAGTAGAGAAGTGACTGTTTTGGTCAGCATTGCTTGATTGTTTCAAATATTTTGAATAGCAGGAAAATAGAGGCCCACACACTCACCCTCAAGGTTGTTGGCTTTCTCCTGTAAACTTCTTTTCTTTTTGCATCTGCCTCAAGTCTGACTAGAGCACTCGTTGCATTTTTAATTAATACTGTTCCATTCATTAGTACCGTGTAGACTCTACCACCCTCGCCTTTTCCAACTCTGTCCCCTGACTGGGCGAGTCGGCAGGAAAATTGAGATGTGTAATATCAAAATGGTCATGTGAACTGCTATGAGCTGTGGCGTGCTTTCTCGTCAGGTAACCTGAGTAAACGCTTCCCATTGACCGTCGGTGTAAAAGTCAGAGCCATAAATAATGACGGGTTTTGGAAGCTGTGATTAAAGCCACAAATCAAAGATGAATTTCCATGTATGCATGGTGTAGAAAGGATGGCTGCCCATGAATTAAGTTGGTCTTTTCAGCCAGCCCATTGTGTAGTGCTAGTAATAACCATCAGTAGCCCTCAAAGATTTGCAATATAAAACATTATGCATTGGACAGATCTGCTTATATGAGAGCTAATAAATCAGTGTGGATCTTGTTAGAGAATGACATTTATATAGAGAAAGTTTGCCTGTGCAACTTGCCGTTGCAATTTAGTTAAGTCAACAAGGACCTGCAGTGTGCAGGTCAGTTACCTTCCGAAAGTCGTGAAAAATTAAGAGTGTTCTTTATCTGTTAGATGGGTCGGGTTTGTCTAATCTAGCTATTAGAAATAGTCCCAATTTAGCAATCTGCATTAGTATTTATAAGCCTGTTAGAAGAGCAAAAACACTTCAAATAACATATTATGGGAATGGTTTATTCTAGTTCTCCCTTACATAGACTTAGTTATTGTTCACTGAAGAGTGACTAATGAGACCTTCTAAAAATTATTTTTTATTTTTATAAGTTCTACATTAATGCATTCTTCTGGTATTTTTTTAAGTACACATTTTGCCAATAAGGCTAAACTCCTTCCTGGCCCCCATTAACCTATCTTCTAATATTTTGAGTCAGACATAGACATAGTGGACCATGTCTATCATGTTCCCCATCCAGTGTCCCCTAGTGCTATGTCAGAGACAGAATATTTGATTGTATGGATAATTGGTCTGGCCCAGGGTGGCATATCTCATGTAGAGTTATAGTGACAGGATGACATGTTGAATGGAGAATCATAAATATTGGGAATGCCTGGAGAACGGGTTCTTAATGAAAATGCTTGCTAGGGTAGACGTGCTATAGCATTCCGCCTCCAGCTCCAGCTCTGCTCATGTCTGGGCCAATAATGGTATCTCATTGGGTATGTTTTATTGTGTTTATTTTATTTTATTTTTTTACCTTTTCACTTAAAACCAATTATAGTGTGGCTGCTCAATCAGGGCTTGGTGGGTTCCTGTGAAATCTCCAGCATCCCTTAAACACTGAAGGTGGCGGACAGTGTACTTTCCTCTGCCGTGCTCATCCCTTCACCTGGAATGTTCTTTTTCCCTTTCCCAGATCCTCTCTCTTCCTGTGTGGCAGATTCATAGTCGATCTTTAAGGCCCAGCTCACATGACACTTCTGTCCTAGGAAAGCTGTGTCCCATCTTGCCCACTCTCCTCCAAGCAGAATGCTCCTCCTGTGTTGGTTTATACCTGTGTCCCATGGCTCTTGCCATGGTGGCCTTGAAGGATGTTCTGGTTATGATGATCTTTGTTCCCTTGGGAACTTTGGAGTCCAGAAACCCTGTCTTTTCATCTCTGAATCCCCCGTCCTCTGTTGAATTACAACTTAATGTTGTTACCTGAAGTTAGCCATGAGGGAAGAGTACGTTCGAGGTGGGTTGGCTGTCAACGTGCCTTATCTTTTGTGCGGAACTCTTGATCCTTTTCTTGCTGCAAAATGACCTATAAAGTTTTTTTTTTTTCCTTTTTTATTAGATAATACCTACTGTACTTGAACCTGTGAAGCACATTTACCTAACAATATACTTAAGATACTAATTTGTACTTAGCCTACTTTAAGACAGATTGGTGTCTGGTAAAAAGGATTGACATACAGGCAAGTACTCAGAGGTCCACAGTGTGTTTTAATTGCAGCATCCTCATCTGATTTATTTTATACTCCAACTTGTTTTAAATGAGGAATACTGACAGTGTTAATTATTGTTGGTAGTTGGCCCTTGGGTAAGTAGTTCGTATCAAGGAGGGTAAATCCTTTTATCTCAGAGTTGTAGGGTCCAGAAATATGTTTTTCTGGTGGGCCTTTTCATCAGAGAAGAGTTGCTTTTTTTTTTTTTTCTCGTTTGTTACCCAGCATCAGGGTCAAAAGATAATAAATCCTGTTATTCTTTGCAAAGTGAGTAGGACCTTCCTGAAGAGGAGCTGCTCCTGTTTTTGGTGTGTGTGCTCAGAACCACAGAACCCCTCTGGTTTGGATGGTGGAGGTGAGCTATGTCTTACCTATTGAAGTGTGTTTTTAAACTTGGACCAACTCCCTGGAGGGCAGGTAGCAGCCACAGCCACTGACCGTGATGCCACAGAGCTGCAGGTATGTCAGGCACACAGTTCAGGGAAGCAGGACAGCTCGTGTGTGTACAGCAGCTACGCGCACAAGCTGCACACAAGATGATGAGAGAGGCACTGACCCCTGCGAGTTGCAGGAATGCTTCTCTGACCCTTTCCGTACTTTCTCTGCTAGCTTTAAGTATTAATCGTTTTTGGTAAAGAGTCAGTGATGTCCCCTGTACACTTGCCAGTAGATCTAGACAGTGGCAGAAACGTAGAAAGCAGCTGCTGCTCAGAAGTTTATCATAGTGTAGATGTTGAAGTCAAAACATGATCGATACTGGTTTATTTTATATTTTACATTGGGTCAAGGCAGCTTGAAGTTATTGTTAGAAACTGCTTCAGAAAGCTCTTCTCTTCTGCATTATATTAAGCTTTCATAAGTGGAATTGGTAACTTTTAAAATGTAAAAAAAAAATGAAAAAAGTTTGAGCAAGGAATTATTTATATGCTACTTCATATTTCATTTCTAACTTGAATGCTTAAGATTCCTGATGTTTATGTGTGGTCTCGACTTGTCGGGTCCCAGCATAATTGACTGCTTGTGATATGGCCATGCGGACCTTAACCCCTTGTGCCTGTGAACACTTGCCAGATAATATACCATCTTAGCAGTGGCTAGAAATGTAAATTCTAGAACATTCTTTTTGACAGCAGGAATCACTTTTTGTGCTACTGCCATTGTCACGGGCCACAGCAAATTCGCTTGGCAGAACTTTACCTTTCACTCATTTATTCAGCAACTTTTATGGAGTACCTGTGGTGGGCCAGGCATGTCAGTGAATCAATCGAAGATTCTTACCCTGGGGATGGGGTTGCGGGGTGGACACAGCTGATGAAGAGTAAACATAGGAAGTAAATGTTTTGTGCTTTGGAGGGTGACTGGGTTCTGTGGGAAAATAGAAAAGTATTATTAGATCAGGGTAAGGTGGGTATAGGTGGGGGATGCGTAATTTCAAAATAAGGTGGTCGGGGCCTCATTGAGAGGGTGATGAATGAGCAAAGATTTTAAAGAGGAGAGTGAATTTACCTGAGAGGACGTCTGGGGAGGAGAGTTCTAGGTAGAGGGATCAGCCACTGTAAAGGCCTTTGGCTGAGGAAGTGAATGGGGTGTTTGGGAAATAGGAGGCCTGGTGGCTAGAGGCGTTGAGGGTGATTAGTAAGTGGGAGGTGAGAACAGAGAGGTCAGGGTGGGCCAGATCTTTTCCACTGACCAGAAACCCCTCAGGTACTGACACCTGATAAGTCTTTCTCTTTTACAGTGTTTCTTAACTGCAGGGTGATTCCCTCCCCTCCCTACCCCCCAAAGCATATCTGGCAATGTGTGAAGATGGCTTTGACTGTCACAGCTTAGAGGGGGGATGTTCCTGGCAGGTAGTGGGTAGATGCTAGGGATGCTGTTCTACTAAACATCCCACAGTGCCCAGCCCCCACAACGAAGAATTATCTGGCCCAGAACATCAATAGTGCTGAGGTTGAGAAATCCTGCTCTATTATTATTATATAGTTCATCAGCTGTTGATTGATTTAGTTTGTCTTTAAAGACTTAATAAAGAAAAAAACATTAAAACATCCCGGGAAGAGGTTATTAATCACAGAACCTGGTCAAAACGCTTTCACAGTTGACATTGATGCCAACTCTGGCTCTGTCCTTTCAATTTGAGGGAAGGAAATCCAAATACTGCATGTACATTTTAGTAAACCCTGGTGTTTTTAAGGAGTTAAAAAAAATGTAACATATCATTCACAGGTAGATAGTAATAATCTTACTCATAATCTCATTAATTTGCACTCAAGTAGGATTTTTTAATTTCGAAAGCATGTTGATCCACACAAGAGAAAATGTTTACTTGTATGATAAAAAAATTGATTTTCAGTACTTGTAATAAAAGGCACTGTTCTTTGCATATGAATATGATGTTATTAGTAGGAGTATTTTCTTTGGATTGCACCAATCCAGTATTTTTCAGAAACCAATCATTTGTGTACCACTTTTTTTACTTTATCACTGTATCACCTATATATTTTTTTTATATCAAATCGCTTTTTATCTAAACACATTTTGGGAAACTTGTATCAGTTGCTTTAAATGAAACTTAACCAAAATATCAAAACAGAAATAAAATAATATTATTAAATTCTAGAGACACACAGTGCCCCCGCAGAAGATTCTGAATGTGAGACCTGCTTTGTATTAAAGGAAGATTACCAGTGTTAGGGGAAGTTTTCAAGATACATTAGCACCAAAATGATACTTTCTTTGACTTAGAGAATGAAGAATGGGGAGTGACTTTCCTACCGTTTGATTTAATAACATTTAATGTACCTGCCATCTGTTACACTTTGGCTTATGTTGGCCTAAGCTGTCCGTGCTCTGACCAGGCTGTGCCTTTTTAGCAGGGCTAGCTGGGGTCAAAACTGCAACCTGAGAGTGTAGAACTCATGAGTGGTAGAATGGAGATGCCAATTGGCCACCAACAATCTATTAATGCAAAACTGTCCCAGGGAGATAGCAATCAGACAGCCTGGTTCTTTGTAAAATTATAATTCCGTTTCTTAAAATAAAGCAAAAATTCCTGTTATTCACATTTCTTACAATTTCAGATGAGTTTTAAAACATCTTTCCTTTCTTTGTCCCTCCTTATGTACTTAATATGAATTACCAAAATTTAACTGTACTATATTCTTTATTAGGATAATTGAATACTTTGATTAACTCATGTACACTGTTTTGAATGGTAGAATTCATTAATTTTATTTTAGCAGTTGTATGATAGCTTTTGACCTGTTTTCTCTTTTCTGAAACTGAGATATCTCATTTTTGCAAGCAGAAGTGCAAAATTTTATAACTCACATTGTGGGTATAGCTCCAGGTGGTTTTAGGCTAGATGCTGCATCTCAGGTTTATTTTTGTGAAAGCTAGATTTTCTCAGCTTTCTCAAAGGCTCCTAGGCTCTCGTGAATTGAATCCTGGTAATCAGAGTCTCAGGAGACTGATTTCTATAGAAACCAATATTTATGAAGTGTGTGCTATGTGCCAGGCATCATATAACATGAGTGTTTGAAGGACCTTCAAGTCTAGCTGTAGAGACAGAAAGAGTCTAGTTAGTGTTAATGTTATACCACTTTATGTAAAATGTTGAAACCTGACACCTATATAGTTCCATTTATTGCCCCCTCACTTTATGTTATAGTTTTAAATATATAGTACCTGTATATATATTATAAATTCCACAGTACAAGCTTATGTTTTTTTGCTTTAAACTGTCATTTTTTTTAATTAAGAGGAAAAATAGTTTTTTTATATTTTCCATTTCTAGTGCTCTTGATTCCTTTTGAAGATACAGGTTTCTGAGTGGTATCATCCCGCTTCAGCTGCAGAACTTCTTTTTAGCATTTCTTGTAGTCTGCATTGGCTGGCAGTGTTAAAAAGGGGGTGTTAGAAACAAATTTTTAGTTTTTTTTTTTAATTTGACAATGTTAGATTCCTGAAGGGCATTTTCACTGGATATCAAGTTCTGGATTGATAGTTTTTTCTTTCAGTCCTTTAGATGTTGTGGTTTCACTGTCTTCCGCCTCTTCTGTTTCTGGTCAGAGTCAAAAGTCATTCAAATCATTACTTCATGTATGTAATATTTGTTTTCTCTGCTGCTTTCAAGATTGTCATATTTGATTATTAGCAGTTTGACTATGATATGTCTAGGTGAAGTTTTCTGTGTCTGTATCCTCTTGGTGTTCATTAAGATCCTTGATTCTGGACATTTATGTCTTTCACCAAATTTGGGGAATTTTCGGTCATGATTTTGTAATCTTTATTCTTCTGTTAAGTCCACTCAGTGAATTGTAAAATTCCAGGTATTGTTTCTGTTCTAGAATTTTTATTTGGTGCCTTTTTATAGTGAACATTTCTTTGCTGAGATTCCTTATCTTTTCATTTATTACTGGCATATTTTCCTTTATATCTGTAAGCATTATTATAATAATTGCTTTAAAAAGCTTTGTCTTCCAATATTTGGGTATCAGAGTCAGTGTGTTTTGATTCTTTTCTCTTTCAACTTGGTCATGTTTTGCTGTTTCTTCATGTATTGAGTAATTTTGGATTGTAACCTGGATAGTGTAAATGTTATGTGTTATAGAATCTCTGGATTCTGCTACATGCCTCCAAAGAATATTGGGTTTGTTTGTTTGTTTGTTTTCTTTTAGTAGGCACTTAAATTGACTGGAGTCAAACTGTTAACTCATCACTCCTATAGTGGATAATATTCCAAATCTCAATTCAATTATTTTAGCTTTAGCTGTGCTGATTGGAGTTTGCCACACAAATGCATGGTCAAACCAGGGCTTGGGCAGAGTTTAGTACACAGGCTTCGCCTCTCTGACTGTTTCCTTCTTGGGATTCCCCCTCTTTGCCCTCCTGCACACTTTCTATTGGCTATGGTTGCCCTGAACTCTGGAGATAGAAACATAAGCAATATCAGTAATATAATATGCTCAGTGATTTAATAATAATAATAGCAGTTGATCTTTCAAAGTGCTTATGTGTATCAGGTGCTATATAACTATGTCTGTCTTATGTCATTCAGTCTACACTATAGCAGTCATCTAAGGCAGGCATTGTTATACCCTTTTTAAGCTGAGGAAGTTGAGAATCAGAGAGGTGAGATATTTATCCAAGGTCACTTGCCAATAAGAGGCAGAGCTGGATTTCAGAATCAGGTATTCTGACTCAGGCCTCCACACTCCTATCGATTATCAGGCGTCCTCAAACTACGGCCTGCGGGCCACATGCGGCCCGCCGAGGACATTTATCCGGCCCGCCAGGTGTTTTTGCCGCCGCTGCCTGTCCTGCTTAGCAGTTGACTCGTCCAATGATCTGAGGGATAGTGAACTGGCCCCCTGTTTAAAAAGTTTGAGGACCCCTGGATTATATAGTTGTGCCTTAATCATCTTTTCAGTGGGAAATCTGCTGCTTCATCTTTAATTTTTTCTGTTTTCTTTATCTTTGGTATTTTGCAGTGCATCTAAGATATGGATTAGTTATTCAGTTTAGGATTTCTACTTCTTCAAGTTTAATATTCATCTTTTTTTTCTGTTCTGGAAAATTATTAGCCATTATCTCTTTGAATATTGCCGTTTACGATTTTTACTAATTCCTCCTTCTAGATTTTCTCCTGGACTTATCTTAGACCTTATTATTCTATTTTTCATGTGTTCTAATTGCTGTCCCATATTTTCCATCTCTTTATTTCTCTGTGTAGCATTCTGGGTGATTTGTCAGATCAATCTTCCAGCTCACTAACTCTCTCTTGAGCTGTGTCTAAACTGCTATTTAAGTCAGTTACGTTGTCTCTATTTTTCATTTCTACTTAATTTTTTCTTAAATGTTTCTGCCCTGCCCCCCACGCTGTTCTCTTTTTCTTTTATTATGATGTCTGTTTTTTTAAATCTTACTCATTCTAGACATAGTTATTTGAAAATTTATTTTAGATTTTTCTAATATTTCTAATCTTGGGGTATGAATTTTCTCGTACACACGATTTGTCTACTAACTCTTCTAATTATGGGTTGTAGCCATGTGTAGTTTAAAATTTTTTATTTATTTTCAGGGGTGGTTTTATGAAGTCCTACGTGTCTTGGGTGTGAAAGTGTTTCTTTAAAACAATTTCTTGTTTGCTTCTGCTGGGATGCCTGCAATTTTAATGAATTGTGTCGGCGATCCTCTTAGTAGTTAGTAGCTCAGCTTGGGTATCCTGTACTTGGGGTTAGTGTGAATTTGGACTCCACACTCACAGGCTGTGCAGACCTCTGGTTTTGATTTCTCAAGAGTGACTAACCCCTCCTCCCACTCCCACCCTAACTGTATATAGTCCCATATACACAGCTGTCTTATAATGCAGCAAATTGATTTCAAATTGATTGCCCATATCTTTTTTTTTTATTTCAACATATTATGGAGGTACAAATGTTAAGGTTACGTATATTGCTTATGTCCCCCCTGCCCCCTTGAGTCAGAGCTTCAAGCGTGACCATCCCCCAAACGTTGCACATCTCACTCATTATTTTTGTATATACCCATCCTCTCCTCCCCCCTCCCACCTGCCCGATACCCGATAAATGTTATTCCTATATGTCCACTTAGGTGTTGATCTGTTAATACCACTTTGCTCGTGAGTACATGTGGTGCTTGTTTTTCTATTCTTGAAATACTTAGTAGAATGGGTTCCAGCTCTATCCATGAAAATACAAGAGGTGCTATATCACCATTGTTTCTTAAAGCTGAATAG